>JAPYZR010000499.1:0-61151 GCA_030522945.1 Trichopria nigra | reverse complement strand
ATATTTTGGTCCAACAAAATCAGGCAATTTTTATTGGTCGATCGAAATTGGCTCTGCCTCCAAGATGCGCATTGCTATACCTTTATATTTGTATCATGATGATAGTTATGGGGACTTTTGGTACTCATGAGGACTGTCCCCATAAGTTATATATACGTAATGGTTGTTGCTAGAACCTTGATGTTACACGATGTGAATAATATATTCAAAGCAATATATTCTAAGAGCGGTTGGGTTAGGTTTGTTTTACCGAGGCGATCCAGGGGGCGGAGCCTTTATTTAATTTGAATGTTTTCCGCATCGCATGACTATCAATAATGCCTTGACGCGATTTGGGCAAAAAAATGGTACACATGTCTAATTTGAAAAGTCGCCGTAATTCGTCATTGTGCAAGAGGGAAAACAATTAGGAGAAGACAAGACAATAAGTCCGCCCGTGCATTACGTTGAAGAAAGGCCTGCCAAGTAGACGTGCGATTTACTCTGCTCCGCTTTTCGTTTCTTTTCGCGATCGCTTCGCTTCGAATTTTTCTTTTGGGATCAAGGCAATTTAGAGGTCACTATTAATAATGGCCGACGTGCAGAAAACTGTTAAATTTTATTTATCTGCATCACTCAATTCCCTGGAGTTTACACACAGGACCGCATATGTAACGCTAAAATTAATTGTTTAAATTTTTAAATAATAAATATAATATATTCGGATGAGATATAGCGAGGTTCATTCACTCAACTAAATGTCATCGACAATGCCCATGGTCAGCACTCATATACATTTGTTAAAAAGTTATTGGGAAATCTGTACTTTTGCTAAGTACATTATAATTAATTCTGAAAGTTACACTGAATTGATGTGATTTTCAAATTATTATTGCTTTGAATTACTTCAATGATAAGAAAGACCTGGTTCTGCATATTAGAAAAAAGATAAACTCTTACTGTATTTTATAGTCGAAGTTTGTAAAATTTTGATTGAAAATATAAAGAAAAAACTCCTTTTCAGCGAGATTTCTGATTATTCTATATGTATTTGATGGGCTAATCAAAGATTGAGATCAAATAATTCATCAATAACATTAGATGTAGACATCTTCTCTTCGTCGGTCTAATATATTCATGATAATTCTCGGTAAAATCTAGTTTATATTCCATTAAAAATGTTTGATTATCAAGTTTTGTAATTTATTCATCAATATTTAATTCTTAATACTAATTGTAAGTTTCATCAAATTCACAGCAGCGGGCATAGAGCGTGGTGAAAACCAAATCGAAAGACAATGTGTATCGCGCCCCTGTTCACCGTGGCGTTTTCCCATTTCCGGGAGCCTCCGTCGAATCCATTTAACGAGACCCGTCGACGTGTCGCAGTGGCAGCTAGGTTGGACGGGCCGAAAAAATCCCCGTCGCCATTCCGGTTCAAATGCTCACCCATCAAGGTGCCGGATACTCATCGCATTTCCCAATTAATAGTAAAGGCTCGCGAACGTGTAGACTCGTAGTCGTGATAAAAAAAAAAAGAAATAATCCAAGAACACCAAATGTAGGGATACAGGGCGACGACGTTAAAAACGGGTAAGTTGAATAATGCGCGAATAAGAGGCAAAGAAGGTAAAAAACGCCGAAGTAGGTGCTGCATGCACGTGCTATAAAGCGATAGGAAGATAAAAGGCACAGAAGAAACGGTAGAGAGGAAAGCTGGGAGATTGGACGAAATCAGCAGTCTGTGAGTAACAATGGAAGGGTTCAATTGAAAAAATAATTTAATGTGTCCCTTTAATTAAACAGAGAGACCGTCCGTGGATCATCTGTTCGAGTCCGAAGGCCGAAGAGAGAGAGAGAGAGAGAGAGAGAGAGAGAGAGAAGTCGGCGAAAGGCAATAGAAGACATCTCGCGAGCAAGAGAGGGCGAGAGAAACCACGAGAGAGGATGAGCTGGAGGAGGAAAAAAGTGGTGGATAGGTGGAGAAGGTATAGTGGCGATGGTGATGGTAGGAGGAGGCGCGGCTTGGATGGACGCGGAAATTTAAAACCTGATCAATTGATAGGACGGAATGAAAAAAGTAGGGTTGAGGCTCGCCGACGAGGGGGGTAGGGTGCAGTAGAATCGGAGGGGTTCGCGGGTGGGGCACCGCCAGAGCGCCGCAAAAGTGCTATATGTACCGGCAGCGTATGAGCGCGTACGTGTAAGTGTGCGGTTCGCGTGTTTTGCGCAGAAAGGGCGCGGTGAAGAGGCTCGCGGGGCACTGGCGATGGCGGGGCAGGGGCATGGGGAGGAACAGAGGTACAGGTAGATGGGATTGCCGGGCATTATTCTGAAACGCGAATTTGTTCATTTGTTTCTTCCCTCTGTATGCATGCCGCGGCGTGTGTGCATCCTCTTTTATCGACTGAAATCCCAGGCTTCGAATTACCGTGCAAATGATTTTTTCTCGCTCGGCGCTCTTCTTTTTTTCGGGTGCTCTGCACGGCTCCACCCCATTTTTCCCCGTCGTTGTATGCATGTATTCGTACGGCCGTAGAGAGTACATACTACCTCGCGTGTCCACGATAGAGGGAGGGTGCGAGGGAGACAGAGGCCTAAAGTGAGCGAGAGGGAAAGAAAGCGAGCTCGAAGTCAAAAGGAATTTAAAACCCACTCGCGTAAATATACTCTGGTCCGAAAGGCCTCCAAAATATACTCGTCGATGCTCGTGTTACTCGCGATTCGAACGAGCGAGAGGATTTTGAAATAGTTGGAGGACTGAGAGTTGTCTTTCAACTGGTCGTGGGCACTGTTATTTGGAAACGGATGTTTTTTTGGGTGACATCTACAGAAAAAAAGATTTTTTGTTCGAATTCTGATTTTGATCGCAGACAGAAATTGTAACTTCATTCGACCAAGAGCACTGGATGGTCCATGGGTTGCTTTGCCAAAAGGCGCTTATTTCTAAATCTGTATAACTAACTTGGTAGAGACGCATGTCTAGATAGCTGGTTTGTCAGGAAGGATGCATAACTTTACTTCATTAAATACTTCGTACAAAGTATTTATGTCAAGTTTTATTCCCGAACGCTCGAATAATTTTACTTGTTACATACAAATTATTATTGTTTTTGTCATATGTAGTTGTAGTCGTGTACAATAACATTTTTAACGTCACCTCCTTCAAACATTATAAGGAAAAACACTCTGAAGAAAATATAGTCGCTAGTTCCGTTTCATCTCGTTGACATTACTTGATTGTAATTTCTACGATGACAAAACTTCTCAATTCGGCTTGGCCATTGTATAATTATATATCGAAGAAGCAGATATAAAACTTATTCCAAAAGTATACAAAATTGTAGTTTTTGATCTTGCTTAGCTAACGGATTAATTCCCTACCGTTATTGGCCACTAAATAAGATAAGTGGTCGAAGCTCGCGTAACACCGAAGAGCAGATATAGGGGAGACGCAAGTAAATATAAGAGCGAACATCGAGAGAACGATTTGTTACAGTCAACGTCCTTTCGCACGAAAAACCGAGGGGTCAATCTCATATCGACCAGTCCATTGCCAAGTAATAAAATAGTAACTATATATAACCTTTGGGAGTCAAACATTGTATTGTCTGATTTAACAATATAATCATATACTACTGTGTAATTGCTATTGCATGTAAAATAAACGCACTATTTAACGTGTAGAAATATTTTGCATGAAAATATAAAGTAGGAGTTTAACGATCACTAAATGAAATTCCATTTTTGTTATCAAAGTCCTTAACATCTGAATTTTTCGCTAACACTGAATTTATACATTTAGTGCTGCACATACGTTTCACATTAAGCTTGATGATGTCTAAAATTGTTTACTTCATGGTAACTTTTATAATGCTACATTCCATATTGATGTAGCACAAATACCATGTGGGACAAACATTGGTATAAATCTAGAGTGAGTAATATTAAAGCATAAATGTACGTTATGCATTGCACTCGAAACTTGCCAAGCGAAGATTTTCTCGTTTAACAAGATTCTCCTGTAAACTGGACAGTTGACTAATACTAACTGATAGCGGTTATAGTAGTTTCCAATGGATATTAGTACGAAGCGAGCCGAACCATAGATAAACTCCTGTGAAGGAAATCTCTGTCGCCGATGCTCGGCGTCCAGCAATATGAAACTCCTCGTTCTAATATCACTCGAGGCGGCGACGAAGCGTGACGTCACATCCGTCGTCCTGCAGGTCCAATGGTTATCTTGAATATTGAGCCTTGCGTCGTCCGACCGGAAGTTATGAGATTCGGATCTGCGTCCAAATCTCTTGAACCCCTTCATATTCAAGTCTCTTTCGGGTCGGTGAAACCTTTTAAAGAGTGCAGGTTTAAATTGTCGTCCGGCGAACATGGCAGTAAAAAATTTAATGCCTGCATTGTTAGATTTATTTTGTAAAATATATTGCAAAGAACGACATTGACGTCTATGGTATAATAAATGGTAACTGACAAATTAACCCTAATAGCACCGAACCTTATGGCACGGTTAAGTAATGTTGATGCAAGGTTGAGAACCTTACAACAACATTATACTGGACCTTGCCATAAGGTTCGGTGCTAAGGGAATACAATTTTTTAACATAAATAATGTGCGATCATATTTTATTTTGTATTACACCAGATAATATAATATTATTTCTATCTTATAAACATTTTATATAATGCATTCTTTTGAAATGTATTTGTAGACAAATTAAATAAAACAAGCATTGTGAAACTATTATTTAAACAATCTAAAAATTATAATATACAGGTTTTAATCGACATTTTAAAAACATTTTTATTAAGGGATCGGAAACATAATATGGAAAAATTTTATCGAAGCATTAACCCACCTCTCAGACTCTTAGTCCCTCAAATCACGTCCCCTCTGCGATAAAATCGCGGCCAATTAAGCCTTTACACGGTTGGCGATGTAGGGAGAATTTGTCTGCAATTTTTATTAGAAGAACTTCTGGATTTCAGTAAAATGCGGCAATTATTGGATTGAACTAAATTTTTCAATTGTACATGAAAATATAATCGTTTTTAAAAATTAGGACATTAGTATAATCCTATTTCCAATAAAAAGAAACGAATAATTTCAAAACTTTTCATTTTAGCACCCGAATACATTATATATTAAGCGATATTATTACCAAATTTAAATGAAGATTAGTGGACGAGTAATAATTTTAACAATATTGTGACTGAATTATTATGGTCCATTGATACCTTGTCAGTCTTCGGTTAAGCGAGGTATTAATAATAAATTTACATATAGAATATCTCACACTATTTTAGCAACAAATTCTCATAATTTAATAGTTTTACATGTGTAACTAAATAATGAAATGTACAGTCGACAATGTCGTCAAAACAATGCTTGTTTTGATTTTTTTTTTTTTTTTTAAATTAGAATGCAAATATAATTTGAAAATTTAAATGAAAGGTAAATAATTATAAAAATTCAACTTTATGTACAAAGTATATAGGAATAATGTTTCCCCGACCCTATGGGGACCGATCAAATGCGAATCGTTTTTAAAGGGAAGGTGATAGGTGTTTGACACGAGGGTTCAGTATGATCAGGTGTCTACGGTAACCACCAATCGTCGGAGCTTTCCTCGTAACACCGAAGATAAATGAATCGTACGTTCAGATAAGGCTTCCTATAGTATTGTGTGGTAGTAAACCCGTGTATCAATGTACTATAAATTTATTACTTTATTAAAGTTTTTACATTTATTTTTCAAAACTTCTATTAGATTCAGAAACCATGTAATCAGACAAATTATTTTCCGAATTAGCAAGAATCAACTATTGAAAATAAAGTATAATTTTACTTACTTCGTACGCTTGCACATGTAGTATACGTTCTTGACTTTGTCGATTACTTTTATAACAGACTTAAAATACCCAGCAGACAAAATAGTAATAAATATGTAACAAATATATCATTGTTACTTCTTACATAAACGTTACATTAATGTCACATAATTGTTACATTGGGGTTGACTGGGTACTATATTACGTATCTAGGGCGGAAACAGAGCAATTGCGTCGAGTGCGATCAGTCTCAAATGTCGCTCGAGTACATGCAATGCGTTTTCGCCCGCAATATGTACAGTACTTTTAGTGAGATCTGTATGAAAATTCGTGGTCGTGCAAAGAAAAAGCTCGGCGGGCGGCAAAGAATACCCTTTGCACATGCGCAGAAGCTTGTTACTTTACCTGCTTTACCCGCGAATTTGTGCAGGTGTGACAAAAAAGATTTTATTTGTTCGATAAATATTCTTTTCGATAAGCTTTGCAATAAAGGATTCATCGAATTTTTACTTATAATAATAAAAAAAAAAACTAATGTTGGTTCTGTAATGTTCTAGTTATTTGAAATATAACCCTATTTCCACGATACATTTGTATATAATTCGCCATTAAAATACATGGTTTCCCTTATTTTACACTGAAACAATCTTCAAACCGCGAAAGGCAAATGTATCAATCTCTTCAATCGGGTAAGTCCCGAATCGAAATAATAGACAATTTATTCGTTTTGAGCGTCAATTAAAAACATAATTAAAAACTGTATTAAAAAGGCAGGGACACGTGCTTCTGCAAAATCGTTTCGCCAAGGGAAGCAGGAGAATGCAAATGAATTATTAAAAATTTAATCAATCGAATCGGCAATGCCTTTCTGCGTCGTGCAGTTCCATCTCTGTTTAATGATTATTCATTTCGGGAGTTGTATTGCGAGCGAGTGAGCGAATATTTATAATTTGTTTATTTAAATTACTTCGATGGGGCGACCGAACGGCGTATCTTCGACTGCGTTTGCGATATTGCGTTATTAGATTTATCCGTATTTTCTTTAAAATGTACGGTCGCTTTTAGTAAATTATGCAAGATTCTCGTTGCAAGCAAACGCTAAAAGGATTGCAACCCTCAGATTTTCCGGCTCTTATCATCTTTCTTTGGCATTTTATGTTTATTTTATTTATGTACATAAAGTTTAAGTTTATTATCTGAGCATTGCGTCTGATGAAAATCGTTTAAACTATTATAAGTACTAACTTTTTATTATCAGTAATATTATAATAGGTTCCTTAATTATTCCTGCAAGTACTCTCTCATCCAACTCTATCGTTTTTCTGTTTTGACAGTTAGGTCAAAGGATCGAATAAATAGTTTAATAAAACATTTATTAATACGTATAGAAATGAACGTACCAAAGTGAAATTAAACCAATACTTAAAAAAAAATGTACTCTTAGAATAATATGCAACGGGTATTTTTTTCGCCGTTTGTGTATAAATAATAATTATTGTGACCAAACAAAATATCATACATTTAAAAATTTGACTCCACTTTTTTTTTAACAGAACTCATTCAATATTTTATTACAGAAAAAGAAGGAAAGAAAATGTTTTCAGTGAACAGGTGCTGACACTTCGCTGCAGAGTGAATAGTGGGATCTTCCAAAAAAAGAAATAAATTGCCGTCTTTCGAATTTGGGGCATCCGTCGTTGCTCCAAAAACACTGCGGAAATCCAAGTGCAGATATTTTCTGGTATTATAATAATTCATTTGCCTGTTTCTTTGGGCGGTAATAGAAAGAAAAAACGAGTGATTTCTATTTCACCACACATCCTGAAAATTTTTTAAAAGAGACCACGCGACCCGTCTCAACAGTTGTTAAACTTCTAATCTGAATTTTCTCTTTCGTTCTGGTTTTTGTTTGCTCCATATATATACGAGGTGGCGCACTTGAGTCAGAATACATATGTGTATATGTTTGACAAATCTATATTTTAATTTATAGAAATATTATTTACGCCAGTTAATAAACCGACATCTTTGAAACGTTTTCCATTTTGAAGTATTATCTCCTATAGCGTAGTTCAATTGACCTGGTTATTGTACTTCAAACATTCCAAAATGGAGAAATCAAAACAGCATTACTAAATTTCATGAAGAGAAACCTATGCACGTTTATCTATTATCTTCTCCGGTTCTATGACCGTTCACTTGGAAATAAAGGTTTACGAGATAATATATTCATTACCTGGAAAGTAATAAACACGGAAACCGTGTACACATTTGGTGATATGTAATGATTTTTATGAAACTAGTATATATTTTACTTAGACTGCAGACATCTTTCTGACATGATGATTAATGATTATTTATGTTAAACTTCGCTATACTTGTATTATTGAATACACTGTTTAACGAGATAAATGCCTTCCACATGACGGATTTGCAATCTTGAAAATTCTTTGTGTAGTATCATAATAAGGCAACAATCCCGAAGAATAAATGCATCCAAAAAGTTCAATAAAGTTTCCCTCTTAAAAGGATTTATTTTTAAATCGTCATTCTCATATGAAATTTAAAATACTGATTTTATTGTTCAGCGTGTTAAATTTCCTAGAAAAATAATATAATAATTTCTATAATTTCTCTACTACGTGGCTCCAGTACTAGTATACTTTTCTAGTCTTCAAAATGACCTGGTCTATCATTCCCCATTACCGAATATTCAAAGAGATAAGAATTGGTGAAAAGCAGAAGTGGTGAATTCTGAAACTGTTTTACCGGTAGTTCCGCTACGTTCAGTTGCGTAACCGGAGTAAGCGCAGTGGATCGCGCAGAAGGTCCCCAATCTATGAGGAGCGAGGTGGAGCCCATGGCATGGAGGTGTGAGTTTATAAAAATGGACGCTCTGGACAACACAATCAATTTGCAGAATTTGTCTAAGATATATGTATTTCTCTATCACCAGGTTCTTTTCCTCTTGGAAAAAGAATATACAGGTTCATCAGTTCTGATCTATGAATTTAGTTTGTAATTGATTGAATAAACGTATTACCGCTATAAAGTGAAGATAATTAATTATTTTGAAATATTAATAAATTATTACAATATCTAATTTAGTTTTATAAGACCTGTTTTGATCTTGACTATTTTTCCAATATCACAGACTGACTGTTCACATATTATTCACAAATTACAGTAGACGATAAAAAAATATAAAAACATAAAAATATAAAAACGGTCAGTGTCATCTCATCCCTAGCTTACACTATCCATTTCTCCTATGCCTTTAACATGGTAAATATCTGAACTGTCTAAGAATTGGCTAAGAAATGTTTTCATTTCTACCAGGGATAGAATAATAGATGTAGTTTATAGGTTTTAATATTAATTACATTTGGAATACAATAAAGTAGATCATATTACAGCAGATTGTGGATTTCATAGTGAAATTTTAAACGAAATTTATTATAATATAAAATTTATTATAATAAAAGTATTTACAATTAAGGAATGCACCACTTCATGTATTTCTTATCCTTTGTCCAAGAAAGAGCAAGAGTAAGCATCTCTCTCAGAACTTTAGTATTGCATTAGGGATAATAAAGTTTGACATTTGTCATAGCAATTACATCAGCATGTTAGGTTGTATTTTTACGGAACACGATACTAATCCATATTTTAATTTATTGAAATATTATTTACACCAGTTAATAAACCGACATCTTTGAAACGTTTTCTATTTTGAAGTATTATCTCCTATAGCGTAGTTCAATTTGCATTAAACTGATATGAAAACGCATGATGTATTCGAATATCGAAAGCCATAAGAACACAGTGCAGAACGGCAACGAAGAGTGGAAATAAGCCATAAACCGGTGATTTAAAATTCAAGATCTGCACTCCGCTAGTTCCAGTGGGGGAGTGATCCGTCTCTGTCCCTTTCGTAGCATGATACCGCGAACTATAGTCCAGTGAGGGTCTCGTTTCCTCAGGTTTTCAGCCCCGGTAGACGTTCATCCGTGCGCAATACGTAAAATACACCGACGCTTTACAGATCTATACCTCTAGTCGTCTCATCCGGTGCGCCATAGTAGGGTGTATGCTTTACTTCAATGTTGACCGTTCGGGCAAATGTGAAATTCAAAATATCTTTACAGGCATTTTTATGCGGCCGTCTTTCGCTAGAATCTCTCTCCTGGGTGATACAATGCAAGTTTCTTAAGCGTACTGAATTTTTGTATGTGACGGACACATACATACACACGGTTTGGCGGTAATGTTCTATACATCTCGTATTGGTGTGTTGAAAAAAAAAAACGGAGGTAAAACAGTTCAAACTTTATGTTACGTCGACATACAAAAATACTTAATATTCAACAGCTGCATTATAAATAAGCAAGCTGCATATAATACTAGTAGAATATTAATGTAGTCACTCATCGGACACTTTATATAGTCGTTTTATATAATACCCCTAACAGCACCGAACCTTATGGCAAGGTTTATAGTAATGTTACTGTAAGGTTGTCAACCTTGTGCTATTAGGGAGTTATTGTAATTTTTATTTATTTAAACGAATAAGCTCGTAAAAAATAAATTTAAGGCACGTTATTGGTTAAGAAATAAAACTTTTTAACCCGACATTATGAGACGCAATTTGTCAAATTTTAAGGTTCACAAATACATACAGATTTCGCTAGATCACATCTTGCTGTGCGAGTACATTTATTTTATTGGCATATTGCGATAAGTTCTATAATGGCACTACACAAATATTTATTTACATTAGTTCTGGTCTGCCCTATATAAATATGAGATGAGGTAGGCACGGAAAGATGTGAGGGAAGAGTATGGAAGTGACTTGGTAAAGAATTCCAGAAATGAATGGTAGTGATCCAGAATGATCGCGCAAAAATGTTAGTGTGGTGAGTTGGGAGTACAAAGCGAGAAGAATGTAGGTATGTGTAGAGCGGCGTGTCGAGTCATCAATAGGGACTATGTCTTTCACCTAGATAGGAAGGTTGGGAAGTCGTAATGATTTGGTAAGTGAGGTAACCTAGAAAATACTGACGCCTTGCCGAGACGGAGAGCCAGTTTGCTTTCCGTGGATAAGGTTCGAGTCTTTCGTCACGCCGTAAGCGATAGACGTACCTCAAAGCTGTGTTATAACAAGTGAAGCGTAATCGATGTGTGGAATACCTAATGAATTTACAAGGATGACGAGTTTGATCGATGATTGAAGAAAGGCGCCAAGATATTTGAGCCTATAAAGACCATTGTGTACCTTAGATGAAATAGTATACTAACATGGCGATTCCAAGAGAGGTCGGAAGTGATTATAACACCCAGATCTTTTACTTCGCTTACACATGGTATTTCGTCCGTTCCAACGACGATTGGTGATATATCGAGGAAGAGAGAGAGAGAGAGAGAGAGGGGGAGTTTAAGTACAACGAATGGTGAAGAGATAGATAATGACACACATAGGTAGGAGAATAGATGTTCGTGAGCCAAATTCAAAAAAGTTAAGTAGTTCATTATCGACTGTGATCAGGCTATGAACATTTTCCCTAAAGGTAGATAACGGAATCTTTAGCCGTGTCAATGTTGAACCCCTATTCTACACAAATATTTGGAAAGAGTTCAAAACAACTCCATTTTGATTTATATTTTACATATGATTATTTTTCAACGTGACACATACACGATGAATGCCTTATGTTTAAATGAAGTAAAATCATACATCAAATCGTATTTCTGTAATATGTAAAGTAATGCCGTTTGCGATGTAAATTGTAGTATAAGAGAGTGGTTGGATGTAAAAATTAGATGTTGCAACAAAATATTTCATTACAATTTTCAAATTTAAAATAATTATTATATTACTGGTAGAGCAGACAACAGAAAAGATTGCCGTCCTTGGAAAAATTAAAAATAGCCAAAAATAGTTATTTAGAAACTATTATCTAAATTATGACTCGTTAAAAAAAAATATTTATTGCAAATTCGCTAGACGTATTCAAAAAATGCAACGAACATCAAATATAGATATTATTGATAATAATATAGGTTTTATATGATTTTTCAATAACTATACATGCATTAAAATATTAATATTTAAACATTCCTGCGATGTTTTGAAAAACTAAAATTTAAAAGTTATATTCATGTGAACCAATCAACAGTAATGTACAAACATAGCTAATACAAACACGCAAGAGATGTATGAAATAAACGAACCATATAACCATACAGCAGAGATAGCAGACTAAATTTACTTTTTCTGTGTACAATATATAAGTGTCACTCCCACCCATATCAAAAATCGAATTTTTCATTGAAGATTTAAAATGCAACTGGTTTGGCAGTGACCCCCCCCCCCCTCCCTCCCCCCGTACTCTTTTCACAGGCTCACAGTATAATCAAGTACATAAAGACAATTAACGACTAGTATATTTGATCGAAAGTTTATTTAGTACCGATTAAAATATTATAAAAGACCTAACTTTTTTCTATGTGAATTCGAAAATTTGCACTTTAAATAAACAATACAGTTTATTAAAAACTCTAAAGCCTTGTATAATTGTTTGCAGTAATTTGTTATAAATTATAAGTACATATTAGTTTCAGTGCGAGGCAAAACGAATGGAAGTGTAAATGTCTGTTTATCTCGGCGTGTTTCTACTTAAAATGTTCATTTCACAACTCTTTTTTCGTAATGCACTTATTTGACGCAACACTGAATCATATTTTATGTACTACGCGTGCATGTTATCCTCTCTCATTTCAGTAAAATATAGCATAACACATAGCGTTAAGATCGCTTCATGAAGTCCTCGAGAATAGCTTGTCAGTTCACAGGCGCAGGCCGGCACTTTAGCGTACCTGGGATATTTTATTTTATGATTTCGATGATGAATGTGCGTATTGACGGGTAGTAACAGGTAGTAAAAACAGAAATATTTTACCGCCCACTCTTTCTTTCTTACCGGATAGGTAACGCCTATTATAATAACTTTGGCACAATACGCTTTAAAAATTACATTCTTGTGGATAAATTTCCTTTCTCAATTATTTCGTTCTTAAATTTCGTTAGTATTAAAATAAGCTGCTATCACAATCGTATCATCATAGGCGACTGCGAAAGCTTTTATCAGCATTCATATATAAGTCTTAATCCTACTTTGAAATTTTTATATATTCTATTAATAGTTAATCTTGTTCGATGGTAAGTTGTAAGAAAAGAATAAAATTATATAATCTGTCCTGAAGTTACAAGATCCTGGTTTATTGTTGGTTTAACAATAAGTATTATTTGAGCAACTTTCAACTGGCCGGGAAAGTGGCGTCAACGTAAAGTCGAAATGGATTCGAATCAGTATTTATTCACTCTAAATCAGTTAATTATCACTGATTTGCAATAGTTTTCGCAGTTACCATTGGAGAGATTTCTCATACAAATAAAACTGTACTTATAATTTTAGAATCTTTTCTATTTGTCTTTACCCAATTAGCAATGGAAGTACATGACTCTTCCAATTTTCATCTATTCATTCATGGGCGAAAGTTCAACGGATAATTGACAGCCAAAACTTACATGTATGTTGGACGATCAATGTACATTCATTACTTGTTCATTAGAAAACTTATATATATATATATATATATGTTTACGTCCATTGCACATCCAAGATATGAGCCCCTTACGGACACCTTTGCCAATGTCAACTGAGCGGGCATTGGACATCCAATGTAAATTGGACTTTCAATGGACTTATGCATAATTATGATATTTTATCATTCCGGTGATACATAAATTGAAAAATATGTTTTATTTTTTTTTAAAGCTAAGAGAAAGTTCTTAAAACAAAATAGAAATATAATAATAAACGTATTATTTATAGATCTATGGTAACGACCACAATAATGCAATTAACTATTTGTAGCTTCTCGTCAGCGTATATCAATAAAAGTCAGTAAACGAATGGTTTGGAAAACGGTAAAGCAAATAGATACTTACGGGGTTATTTTAATCGATTGTCTCTTGGGATTCCGTTTCCCTTTCTCTCGACGCTTCCAGCTTCGAAGTTCGACAAATTTCCGTGTCATCACACGTGTTGCACACGGCAGGTACAAAAACATTGCGCGTCCGAGTAAAGCGCACAGGGAAAATATGCGCTACAGTCCTCGATACCCCGGGGGGTTTGGCGCATTACGTTGACGTTAAATATTATTTTACTGGGATCCATTTATTTTCCAAATAAAAAATGCAGTTGTCTCGCACGAACAAAGTTGAAGGACTCGCAACAAAATGCTATTTCCCTAAAAACAACTGCTTTCTCTGTGATGTTTGTACTTCTTTTGCCCCTTACAAGTATATCCATTATCCTGTTCAATTTTGTTCGGATAATTGCATTTTGTCACCCAAAGTTTGTTCTATTCTAGATTAATACGCCAAAGAAGGCTATGATTTTTAGTGCCCTAATTGAATGAAGAAAATATTTGAATTTGCGGGCATAAACTGCGATAATTTATTTCTGAAAAGTAACATTGGTATTTATGCTAGCGTAAAATTGTATTCAAATACGAAGAATGAAATAGAAATATATTACAAGCTATCGAAAAATTAAAATAACTTTGACGCTCATTTTATTATTTTTCATGACACAAATGGATTATTGTCGACTAAGAACTCACTCCGTCAGCCAAAATCTTTTACATCAGTCATTATTTCTAATCGATAACGGAAATGCAATTCTATATTAATACGAATGCAAACGAGATTCGAATGTAATCTCATGTAATTATTATGATTTTTCTTATTAAATATTTGAATATTGATCATTTAATAACAACACGGATTATGAAAGTGTAGTCCCAGTTAGTGACAGAAGATATTGAAAGAGGACTGAAAATTGTCTAGTAAGGTGATTATTAGAAAAATTGTATAGGTATCTAAATTTTTTATACAAATGTATTAAACTAATGTTCTATAACTAGTTTAATATTGATGTGTAGATGATTTTATAGTTGCATGAGAATGACCTTCGTTTAAATTTCGATGTCGACAATGAAAGAAATTTAAACTCAATATGGTTTGTTTTTCCCTCACTTCGGTTTGGTCAATACCAGTATGGTATAGTATGTACAGGGTAGTTGATTAATTTAAAAACTGCTTGACCCTGTAGAAAGCTGAGAGCTGTGTAGTTCATTGTTATTGCCATATAGTTTTTATACCGAAAACTCTGCATCACCCAGGTGGAAAATCGGTCGGGAAAAACAAGATTGCTACAAAATTAAAATAGACCCTGTACAGCGATTTCTAGTAAAAACTAAATGAAGTAAATGCCATCTAGTTCTTAGGTAGAGTCTGAGATTTTACGATTAGAAAACTATAGTCAATAATATGTCTAGTTTCTGTCAATGTAGCCACGAGAGCCTCGAGCACATGCAGATCATATAACCTCATTTGCTATGTGTTATTGAAATGTATTAATATTATTATTTTAGGTCGCTTACATGAACCTGTTTTCTCTGTTTATTGTGTTTTATAATCTAGATGCATACATAATCTGCTCAAGTATAGTTTAGGGTTGTGTTATACCCAATAAGTTACTGTATAGAATTTCCGTAACACGTTTTGACACTTTAAAATATTAGGGCTAAACTGGAGTGGCACTAGTAATGGCCTGGACTTGTAATGTAACTACAATTATTTTTGGTGTAAAACTAGACTGATATCTTGCAGTAATATTTGTACGAGCACTAGCCGAATTCTGTGTCCCACAGTATGTCTAGTGCCCGACTATTGTCAGGGAAAACTATATCCAGGGCCTTTTTCTTAACGAGATTCAATTTCCGGGAACATAAATATCAGATATTTTCAGTTCCTAGCCAGGAAATATAGATAATTTTGAATAAGCATTACATAACCTCTAAAGTACAAATATATTCGGGGTTAATCTAC
This sequence comes from Trichopria nigra, assembly GCA_030522945.1. Lineage (NCBI taxonomy): Eukaryota > Metazoa > Arthropoda > Insecta > Hymenoptera > Diapriidae > Trichopria > Trichopria nigra. The sequence goes on along the minus strand of JAPYZR010000499.1, from coordinate 45,367 downwards.
ACTGGCACTGGCTACGAACCAGATTAGTTCATTTAAGGTATTCATTACTGGACAAAACTATATTGTTCCAAGCCAGTCCCAGGTAATATTTTAATCTGGGAAATGAACTAAAAAATCGTCCTATACGGTAACCATAGAGATCTAGGTTTCCCATTCAGTACCCGATCATTGTAAGGGAAAACTTGTCAGGAACTATTTTTTGCCTCGACACAATTTCTACCTGGGGAGATACCTATATTAAGTATATCTAAATGCTGACAGTTGGTGTTAGCAATTGTGTGAATTATTATATATTACTATTTATTACATTATGTGATCACTTTTTCCAAATGTGATATGTAGAATAATTTCTTAAAAATTAAATTGTTTTGATAAAAGAAATATAGTGCATGAGCAATTTTCTCTCTTTGAGGCAATGTCTCACGTGAGCAAGTATCGGGCGAAATGTATAAGAACGGTAATGACGTATACGTGACAAGCTAGATAAACTTTATCGTTCTACACATTTGACATGTTAATTGTCTGTAAAATATCGTTTAAAACCTAAGGTAAATTTTCAGTTTATTTTCATGTGTAAACTTTATGAATCTAAGTGTCTTGATATTCTAGACTGAATACTTTACTACCTGCAATAACAAGCGATAGAGAATATAATAGAAGTGTATGGAGGAGATATTAAACTTTGTTATTTTTTAATATTAAACTAATTGATTGATTGTTCAGGCTCTTGATTTTTCTTTAGAAAAAAAATGTATTGTATTTTCATGTGTAAATGCTCTTCTTTGCAATTTCAAAGAAATTTGTATCTTGCTTTCTCATTAAAGTAGCCATTTGGAATTATCATTTACAAGAAAAAAGCATTATTTGTAATTTGTGTGCATTCACAATTACTTTGAAAACGGGCACCGTAAGTAATATTATATGTTCAATAGATTATACATATCGCTGCTATCGTTTGATAATGAATTTGTTTAATTTGATTAATGAATAGTGGTTTCCTTTTGATTTCACCCTTTTAGCTTTAGAAACATGGAATCGAATATTTAACAAAAGTTTTATTTTTTTTTGAGAATTGAATTTCGTTAACTAATAATTCATTGAAAAACTATGTACGTAAAAATACGAAACTTCATATACTGAATACAGTCTATTGCGAATATATTTTTCATATAGTGAATCCCTTTCCTATTCAAAATATACTTTGTTCATGATGTGAAAGAATAAAAATATTGTAGATAATTCCAACAGAATTTGTATCAATATTGTTTGTACAATTCAAAATATAGACTGTTCAAAACTTTTTTCTAAAATTTCGGAAATTTATTTATTACTTCGATGATAAAATAGTAAAGTAAAGATATTTCTGGGTAATTGAATAAATACATTTAATAATAACAACGAGTTATTTATTTACATCAACTTCCTTTAAGACAACCTGTTGCACTAAGCATCATTGTCTTTAGCGCGTCTCGTATACTTTGGAATCAAAATATCATTTTAATACTGCAGGCACCGATGCCAATTTAGCGGGATTTCTGGTGATAGTAGGAAAAAGTTATCCATGCATTAAAATAGGAAAATCTTCGACCACTAACGTGAAAAATCCCGCTAAATTTATATCATGCATATATATATATATATATATATATATATAAATTGTAGGTATATGCTTTATAATATATGCATAATATGCATATTCAGAAATTTCGGTGTTTTCTCGCGATCCATCCTGGCCCTGTGGACTTCACCCATGCCTTAAATGTTATACGTTACACACTTGATCGACTTTTCAATCTGTTACAGCTTTTAAGTAGATTCTAACAAATGGCCTTGCGCTTTATCTCCATGCATAAAATAAGATTTCTCGCATTATTAATTTAATTTGTATTGCGATTATGCTTAGTGCAGGTACACCGTAGAGAGATTGGGCGTTGAAGATCGAGTGGAGCGAGTGATGGTGTAAGTAGGCAACTTTTTATTCTAATCTCTCCTTTTACTACACTAGCTCTACTCGTTCTAATAGTTAATTTAATTCCTTCAAAGTATACTCAAATTCGTAATTTACGAATGTAAGAATTATAAAAATAATAATTTCTTTGTCCTTAGTTACTATCATGATCGGAATCAAATTTTTTCATTGAAGATTTAAAATGCAACGGGTTTGCTTCTTTTTACAGGCTCAGACATTACATGATGTCATTTATCAACGAACATGACAATCCGCTACTGATTGTCAAATAATGAATTCAATTTTATGGACATGCACGATACAATTTTATCAGATTTCCGACGTTTATGACGGTCATCCATGATTTTGTTTGATGCTAGAAATGAAATTTTGTTTGAAATGCGTTTTTATTAACATTTTGTAAACATTTTGTAACTCTAAAGAACAGAATAAAGAAGCGAATCGATGCGCCAACTACTCTAGCATTGGCCAATAACTTTAGAGGACGTGCATCACAGGTGCAAACGAATTTCTTATACAGTTTCTGAGTTTTCAATAAATAAAGCCAACACTGTGTTAGCACATACAGCAGCGACAAGATATCCATTTGCATTTGGTTGACACCTCGTCCTATACAATGTCACCTTATTTCAGGAAAATGAGAATTCTGCACACTGAGAATAAATGTGATTGATATATGAAGATTTTTTCTGTTTAGAAATGACGCTATTTACGCCTAGTCGAACTTGAGTCAAAAACTAATAAAAGTTCAGGAACATGGAAGGGAAGGGAGGGGGAGGGGGGTGTCTAGAAATATGTAATATAATCATAACTAGATTAAAAAATATAAGTGTATTCAATTCATATATTCATCTATTCAAACAAAAATCTGAATATGCAATTCCACAATATGACATGAGGTGCGTTTTCAACGTTTTGTAACTTCTGTACAATTTATAAAATTTTACCTCTGATGCAACTCTTTTTCGTGATGATCTTTCTTTTCCTAATACGATAGGTCTTCGTTTAAAAAGTGTTGAGTTCATATTTTATTTTGATTCATGTAATTTATTGTTGTTTTATTTTTCTTCATACTTGCAAACAACAAAATATCTTATTTTTCTTTTGGCCGTCGTTAGATGCATTCCAATTTTAATATGTCTAGTAAAGGGTGTCCTAGATGATTAATCGGAGAAAAATAGAGGTTCTAGCATACGACGACCTAACCCATGCGTAGATTTAGACTCGCCATATCCGATATTCTTTCCCATATTGATAAACAACAGACGGCCGAATCGCCAGTTTACAACATATTTTCTATGAAAATATTGTTGGATATGCTACGATTGCTAACCGTGCGAAGTGACACTACACTGAGAAAGGAAGTAAGTCCTTCTACTAAGCCATGATACAGAAAGTTTAGATAAATTTTATCTAAAAACTGGAAATTGTCTTAAAGGAACTATTTCTTATCTAAGTATGATAATCGTTTTAAATTATAAGGCTATATTTTTTTTATATTTGGTTTCATGAAATGTATTATATTTTTTGTAAATTTGTTGTTAATAAATGAAGCCTCGGGGGCTTTACTGAACCCTTTTAGCGTCCTCGGTTTAGTCGAGAAGAGGAGGAGGAGGGATTTAAAATTTTGTTGCGATTTTAAAATTTGCTTTCGCAAACAGTCTTTCCCACCGCGACGCGCCACGAAGGTCCTGTCGCGAATCAGTTCCTCTCCTCGTCCCTCATCTCCTCGCCTGGCGCTTTCGAGCTCTTTTAGCCGCACTCACGCTCCCGACGGCGCCAATGGATGACAAAACACAAGCTTCGAGCCTGGATTCAATCAGAAAATGGCAACGCCCCGTTCGTCGCACGCGTTCGATTTTTTTTCGAAGCGGCCGCACTCGCGAACGGGTTACCGCCCCGATGAATAATCATAAGCGCGACGACTCCGCTCTTCATGCCGCAGCTCCACGATGACGGTCCCCCTTTCTCCCTCCAACCCCTACGGCACTTTATCACCGCTGTATTCTTGCAAAGAGATAAAATCTGCAAGAAATATTGCCTCGCTTCCGATATTTTCGGAAGGTTAATTTGCGGATGACGTTAATCCCAGACTTTGCACTTTTATGCGATTACCTTCTCCGCCGCTTATTTCTCCTTTATTTATTGATTTTCATACGTGCGTAATAAGTATCAATGCGATAAAGTACTTTGGCAGGTAAGCATTTTTATTGCCACCGAAAAACAAATGAAGCAAGTTCTCACTAACTGTGTTAAAATTTTACGGCGATGCATGTCCTTATATGCTTTTTTCGTATAGACCCACGAAAGTGTCGCTTAGGAATTCGATAAAATAACATAAACATTTCAACAGACATCTGGATGTATCACGTAAAAATTTACGTCAAGTCGATTCACAAATTCATTACCGATTAGTAGAAGTTCAAGGTTAGAATATTCATGAGAAGTGTGAATTCGTAATCCAAGATACTTCATTCCTCCTATGTATTAAAACTCTTTCGTTACGATCATTTCATGCTTAGATGTAGGGCTCGCATGTCACCACTGGTGAAAGCTTTGTTATACGGATATTTTTTCATCCAGATTCTACAATGACACGATCGCTGTTTTTGTTTCCTTCTCGGAGATGTACACTACTTAATAATACTTTTGTACAACTTCTTTAAGAATGTTATTTCGGGAGTGAAAAATTCCTTATAATAATTCTTTTTGAAAATGAAGATGTATATTAACTGATATTAAAAAACACTTGAATTAAGTTCCAAAATTATATATCAATGAGAAGAAGATCGGGTATACTTCTCCATCTCCATTCTTTAATAGCATCATGTCCAAAGATAGAGGAAAAAAGATTACTTTCGTTGACTGAACTTAAAAAGATTCAACCTTTATAATATATTTGTTTTATTTTATTTAATGAACAAACTAGGTTTCGTATTAGAGCATAAATTATGAATATTGTCGTATTTAAAATTATTGTTTTATACAAATGATTTTTGGAAGAGAGAGAGGAACTAAAAATTAAAATCTGTTACTAGGTTTTAATGTGAAATTCCCCTTGTTGAACGGCCCACACGGCATTTAATATCACATAGTAATATCACAGCGGACATGTAAGCTTTTTGTGATATATATGAAATATTACAGAGATATTGTGATGTAACTATGATATTAAATGACGTTAGGAGGAGCCCAAGATGTTCATTCTGAACATTTTTTTCCTTGGCCCGTTCTACTTCCGGTAGTTATGGTGGAAATTCCGGATTGTCGCCGTTTATTCCAATTCGGATTTATCCAAAATGACTGGTTCTGAACTCGACCGTCTTCTCAAGATAAGGTTTTCTGTCTCTTCCACGTGAATTTAGAAGAATTTCTGAGGCTGCGACTCGCGATTTTTGAAACGATGTCTTTTTGAAAGGTGTAGAGTTTTTCCAAATAATTGAGCGGTCCAATCGGGATCCCTTTACGTCCGTCTCCCTTATAATAGATCAGGAACTTTACAAACTTTTGAATTTTATCACGAATTATTTGATGTAATTTTGTAAGATGTAAAAAATGTAATTTTTTATATATCCAGTCGAATGATGGGTGGTCTTTATATTCATAAGGATTCCAATATCATTTAAAAGAACAGGCACATTTTGTAAATTTGTAAGAGCATAACGCTCGAAGTAGTCGACCCAACTCCGCGTAACCCGTTCAGTTGGATTGGACTGGGGATGCCTGAAAGACTACCTAAATTCTATAACGTCTTCTCAATTTTCTTTCTATTTGGGGGAATCGAACTACAACACGTTATCACTAAAGATGCATCTGAGTTTTCCGCTATTTGAGGCATAGTCATATGGCATTTTCTTAAGGGCTACTGTGGTCGTATACTTTCTCATTGCGAATACTCTCACGTAGTTCGAAAAACTTTCTAATACTACCAAAATGTACCGCATACCTCCGCGATTCTTTAGTAGAGGACCATAAAAATCTTAAGACCAAGTACCTTTTGAGCCGAGACCACCTGATCATTCCCTTCCGTGGATATATTCATACGTTTGACCCTTTGATTGCATTATGCAACACGTTTGTATTCTTTGTATCCTTCTGAATATTGAGCCAATAAAAATACCTCTTCAAATAAGAGATGATTTTACAAACTCCAGGGTGTCCCAGTTTTTAATGCACATCCTTGAGCAATGAAAGCTTTATTCCTAGCAATGATCACAAATGTTGGCGATCAAACAATATTCAAACAGCATATTCAAACAATATATTCAAACAATATATACCCCATTGCAATACTTTATAATATTCGGACTCTTGTAGCTCCAATTTGTTTCATACACTCTGCAATTTTAGCATCTTCCTTTTGGAGTTGCGACAAATTTTTTGATTTTTTGGTTAACAATGGATTTTGCCTCGTCATCAACATTACGTCAATTGATAATTCCACATTTAGTTCAGCGCGGACACATAGCGATCTAAATTTTTTATCATCAATGGATAAAACAAGCAAACTTCCGGAGGTCTCTTTATGAAACCGTCTTTCCGGATGTTGGCTTAGGAAATTAGGTAGTACGCATTTTCCATGAATGAGACACCAAAAAAGGAGTATGGCTGCAATCGGAGTCCCCATTGATTTAAGCGCATATTTCGGAAGATCGTCGAACTCAAAAACACTGCATTTTTTTTCAATGACGGTCGAAATATGCAAATTAGAAACTGCAAGTTCTATCAAATTAGTATCACCTTCAATTTTCCTATAAAATTCTTTAGAGAGACACGTTATCTGACTCTCGGGGTCGAACAGAGCCCGTGCACTTTTTCCACCCGCATTCACTAACAAGTAGGGACATTTAATAAATTAATTCTTATAAACATGATTCATATCGTCATTCTTATGACTAGCATTTACATTTAAATCCTTTCTTTAAGTAATATATTCGAAATCGTTTGGACGCGGTGGTGGGCTACACATTAATGCGTCGATGTTTCTTTTAAATGATATGGATTGGACATAAAATTTTTATTCGAAAATTTTTTCAGTTATTTCGAAAATCAGAAAGTGGTTTTCGTACATCAGGAAATTGGAAATTTGCACCGGTATCATTACTGGAGGCATTTCTTTAGATCTCTCTTCGCATGTGGAAATTTCCCGGGCTAAGACCTGGCAATTTCTACTGGGGTAAGATTATTTCTTTTTAAAAAATGATCATAGTTAACTGCCTACGAATATTTTGCACAGTTACAGAATTTTGCGAATTGTAATTAATCCGCCTCTCACTCTATCTCAGTCCTTCTCCATTTTTACGGCATCTATAATTGTCCTAAAGTTTGACTTATGGAATCTGTGTCACTAAAACGAACAGATGACAAGGATTCCCTTAGCAACATTGGGAGTTTCAGTTTTTTATAAAAATACATTTTTACCTTCTGGAATCCGGTATCTTGCATTTATTCATTGTTGTTTTGAATTTATTTTAATATCTGAGGAATAAAACTCATTAAAGAATTTTATTTGAAATGCATCCAAATTGACAAACCTCCGTGATCTATATCATACCACACACGATTTATTTCTGCGGGTATTTTTACTCCCAAAGCCTAGGCTATAATAGCTATTATACGACTAATATTTTATTTTTATTTTTATTGTTCTTTATTCGAAAATATTTTGCTAACGACTGTACAAATTCTTTTGGATTTCTTGAATTTTCAACGTCGGACGGGGATCTATTTGCAACGATTAACAGTTACTGAAAATACTCCTAAAATCAGACAAGGAAATAGTATTAGAACTATTAGTATTCGTGTTAGATGCGACATCCCGAAGTTTTTGATTAGCCTCTTCCAATTTCTGTTGCTGTTCCCTCAACAATGCTTGTAACCGGTTTATTTGTTCTTGTCCATATTCACTGATTGACTTCACTCTGACGTAATATTATAATCGATTGCAATTAATCATTCGTTCTCCTTTGGCATCATCATTTTTACTTTTTCGACAGTTTTTTCCTTACGTTTAGAAAAATTTAAATTTTTATATTTATATAATTGATTAGTTTTTCGGCCTGATTATGTAACAATTTTAATTTTTTCACGATCACCCATATATCAAATTTTATTAAATAAATCATTCATCAATTTCATTTAAACTTGTCATTAAATTAGTATGAAATATTGATAAAAATATTATGTCATTATAAAATTTTGTTTCGTTTTGTTCAATGGGAATTACAATCATCTTCGCTCGATTTATATTTTCCGCAGGGAACGCAATTTTCAACCCAAATACTATGTTATAATATTTTTATCTATTTTCTATTGCAAAGATTTATCACAATGTTATTTTACAACTTTAAATTACATTCTATATTTTCTTATTCACGAAAAATTCAAACTGCTAATGTTAACTGTTTTTCAACGATTGCACCAAATATATATTTATTTCAATCAAGTATATATACTGTATTTTCATTTTGTTAATTACTTTTGACTTCTTTTTTATTTTATTTTTCAGTTATAAATAAAATAAAATCATAAATTATTTTATCCATTTTCTTTCCTAGCGAATCTACTTTACGCTTTTTCTCGACACCATATTTTCTATTACTATTATCGTTCTAAAATAATTAAATATTATGCATGGAACATTATGATTCAGGGCAATTCGTGTCCTCTTTGTTTAGCGCCAATTATAATATGTTTGTTTCATTTTATTTAACAAACAAAATACATTTTGTATTTTTTTCTTTTATAAAAACTTTATAAATTTATATATTTCAAAATTTAGAAAATTATATACAAAACAATTACAAATATTGTCGTATTTAAAATTATTGGTTTACACAAATGGTTTTTGAAAGAGAGAGAGAGAGAGAGGGAAGAGCTAAAAATGAAACCCTGGTGCAGGATTTTGATGTGAAATTCTCATTGTTGAACGAACCCAAGATGTTCAGAATTACCATTTTTTTCCTTGTCCCGTTCTACTTCCGATAGTTTCGGTGAAAATTCCGTATTGTCGACGTTGATTCCAGATTTACCCAAAATACTAGTTCTGAGCTTGACCGTCAAGCTTTCAAGATATGTTTTATTTTCTCTTCCACATGAACGGAAAAATGGAGAAACATTTCGGAGGCCACGACTCGTGATTTTTTGAAAATATGTGTTTTTATAAGGGGTAGAGTTCCTACAGGTAATTTAGAGGTCCGATCGGAATCCCTTTACGTGCGTCTCCCTTACTGTAATCAGAGAAACTGACTCAAACTTGAATCGACAGGTCCGACAATGTCAACATCACACACGTCGTATTTCGGGCTACGACATTATTGGTCGAACTCTGGTCGAAAATAGGTATATTTTATCTCGGGACAATCATCTTCTTCCTTACCTACCCACCTACCCCTCTATCTCTCACTCTCTCTCTCTCTCTCCAGTCTGACGCACTAACATGTATAAACAATCTTCCTGAATAGCAGCGATTGAAATTTGCAATGGAATTCCCTTCAACATCATAAATTTAACATCTTTACATACAGATTGAAAACAGCTTACTACAACTTTTTAGTTAGTGCAGAAAACAAAACACAATCAATGTATACGTTTGAACTTTACTACTTTTCCGGATTCCGGTCATTTTACTACGCCAATCTAATGTAATAAGAGAGCATAGAGCGTTCAATTAAACCCTAGTAGAAATCTGTTTCTAAATATCCGGGCGTAAGCTGGGTCCTGACTCATGCCTTGATAGATATCGGGCGCGAGTCAGGGCCAAGCTTGCGCCCGGATATTTACAAACTGATTTCTACTAGGGAACTTTTGCCTGCATTATATATGTAGCAATATGGTATTGTGTCTTACTATGTACATACTCTGTAACTTTTCATGTAACATTATATTGTTATATATTTTCTGTGTATTGTATACGGCTTCTAGCAAACAAAACAAGAAAATAATCTCTGCTTTACGCTATGCTGTATATTTCATATTTATGTTACACCTTTTCTTCTTTTTGAAGAACAATATTCTAAGTTCCGGAACATCTACACCCGGTTTTGGAATTAACACTTATTACTCACTGCCTCATTGTATTAGTTAACATAATTAAGTAAAATATTAATTCGCTTACTGCAGAAATGTCGGACAACTTCTTGATTTAGGGCGTTAGTCACAAGAACCTAACGTTTTAAAATTGATACCTCTACTATATCGACACATACAGGTACGGAAAAAGCAATAAGTAAAAAGATTAATAAGGGGAACGTAATCTTAAATCTATTTTAAATGCATAATGTTCTCGCATACTTTTATTAGAAAAGTATATCATTATTTTAAGCCATTCATATTAATTTCAATATCAACAATATAACAAACAAATAATATGTATTATATGTTATAAATTTGTTGCTAACCTATCTTGTAACTACATTAATCATTATTTCTTTAAGAACATCATCAACTTATTTAGTTATTTTTGAATATATGTAAAAACCATCAATAAGTGAACAAACTAAAATTGTACCTAACATTCTTCGACTTGTGTAAGATTTGCGAAATATTTTACAGGTTTTTAATACGCGATTCAATTCTATTTTTTACACTGAAGTTTCGTTATCTGCAATGACATGCTTTTGGTCTCGACCATTTTTTGCGTGAATCAATCATCATCATACACCAAAAAGCTTTTGCCGAAACATTACACGTTATAAAAACGCACATAAATGCAGGCTGACCCACTTTAATCGATCCGCGTGATTATTATTTTTTAAATTATATTCGCGATTCGTGTATATTATAAAGATACACTTAATTTTTACACGATGGCGACATAAATATTCTCATTATTCATAGATAAATTACTATGAATATTGATTATGATCACGAACAAAGACGAAACTGTGAATTTCGTTTTGTTATATATAAATTAATCATTTATAATGTATATAAATGTTAGTATAATTACTCATTACAGTGCATCAAGTGATGGCAGACGAGTAAGGTATCCAAGATAAGATAAGCACGTGCTCTGGAGGTGATTTTCACCGTATATGGTATATTATCAAACAATGGAAGTGGTTTTTCGCATTTACTTCCGCTTACGTTGACAGTGACTGAAATGGAACTTCTCAGCACGCAGCGTCTTTAGACTACTTATATGTACTATAGTATGATACTATAGTATGATACTATAGTATATAAGTAGATTAACAAGTTACTTGCATGACAAGATGTTTTATATGGATCAATCAATATAATTACTATAGTAATCTTCATTTTTATCACGAAGGTGGATAATATTCAGTTATAAAGAAGATAAAGTTTAAAAAAGTCAATTATATTTCCGTAATGTGGAATACTTTTAAGGAATTATAATTTATACTGAATAATTTTGAAATATATTTATTTATAATATTTATGTTTCATTATATTCGTTAATGTGGTTACGAAAACAACATCGTTTAAATGAGAATGCGAGATTTCGCACAGAAGTATTAATCAAAACCTACATTCAAACGATCAATTTTCTAAAATTTATTCTAAAATCTAAAATAAAAAAACTGCATTTTTTTTTCTTTTTAATATGTGACACCAACAGGTAATTGTATTTATTTTCATGTATGTCATCAACTAAGTTTTAGAAGTTAAAATGCAGAGCAAGTACACAATTTTGAATATCATGCGAAAAGACGTAAATTTGACGTATATAGATTAACAAATATCTTTCAGTGCAATGAAACATGTGTAATACAAATTTATAACATTACATCTTTTACAATGGCATCATACAAAAACACGGCAAAAAATGATTTGCACATGTATTATTTTCTTGAATGCGCTTTTTTATTATTTCTGTATTCCGATGTAAATCGTGCTTCACATGGTTGCATTCTAGAATTTTGCCTATACAAACAAAGGGTTTAAAAAAGTAAAAAATATTATTTTTTCATTTTAGATTCTGCCGCGGTATTATTTAAAAAACGGTTGTATCCCTCAAAATTCACTGATATTTTCGTATAGTCTTTATTCTCACTGTAGCGTGCATGAAAGGTAAATTTCCTTTGAAAATAGAAATAATAAATCAAAAGTTTATAATTGAAATACTAAGTGAATTAAAAAAAAACGCACATGTAGGTACTCATGTATGTACATCTCAATGTGTAGTTCGAGTTCACATGAAAAAATATTTTCTAACAGTTTTCATAGTTTTCACTATAGGTTTTCATGCATAAGTCTATGCTTTACGTAAATGTGAATGCATTGTGTGTAACATTGCAAGTACATAGCTATATACGAATCGCTCACAAATTTCTATTCTTTTAAGTTTATAGCTTATATATATATATGTGTAATGTTCAAATGTGGAGTGTATAAAATATAATGGCTTACAGGAAGCGTTAATTGCGTAAAATGACCAAAGAATATTTTTCTTCGACCGTATTATCCATTACACTTTGTGTACTAAGAAAGTGAAATAGTGAAATTAAGTCCATTAAATTTACATAAATGATGGATTTCAGTTGATAATCGCAACTTACATTTTTTGAGAAAGAATTAATTGCAACGCTTCAAGTCAAATATATTTCGAGCATTATTTGTTCGTGTCCGTCTAGAACAATGAAGATTGAAACATCGGCTCCCTGCGTCGTTTTACTCACGTAAGTATACACATTCGCGTAGGACGTGTTAATTCGCACACACAGGGTCGGGCTATGTTGACAAATCCGAACGGGTAGCGGGCGCCCGTCGAAGCCCGAATCCGTTTAGTCTTTGTATTCCCGCCGGAAGGATCTGGAAAGTGTCGGAGAGCCCCCTCGTTTGCATCGTGTTGCATTACCGTTGCCGGAACCTTGTCACCGCGTGCAGTTCAGAATTCCATCGAGTGATCGCGCGCCACGAAATGAACGCGAATCGGCCCATCCGTTGCAGCAGCAATTGCTATTGCAAATAATAAAATCTACTTTACCTTTTAATTAAATCCGACTGCGAAATAAAAATTCGCCAAGATTATTGAATTATTTTTTCGCGACTGTACTGGCCGACGATCGGTCCAGAATGGGCGAAAGGTGAGGTACAATGTTTATTTTATTTTTATTTTTTAGATTCGATGCAAAAGCAGCCTCTAGCGCAATGCGCGCGATGTTTTGTTTACATACGAAGGAATTCGATGAGTAGGATTTGCAAAGGTAAATCTAAAAACTCGGTACTGGATATTACATTTCTTTTCCATTTTAGAACATTGTTAAATGCCGGAAAACAAATATTTTTTGTTTGTACGTTAACGTCCTATTTGCTATCCTTGATTTTTCTCGGTACATTAAGTTGATAAACACTTCCCGTCGTTCCAAAACCATTTGGGGACATTTACATTTTAGGTTGGCAGATTCCAAGCGCAGCGTTGTAAAAAGTTGATGTACGAAATTGTTCAGAAAGTAGTAATTGTAAAAGTAGGAGCTGCGCTTCTGCGGTCTTCCGCCGCCAACCCTTAAACATATCCGGATGCATTATGTTCCGAACCATAGGCATTTGATCAAGATCCTAGATCATAATTTGGTATGGGCAAATAAGCATGTACTTCAAAATGTAAAATTGGTTTAAGTCTATAATTATAATTAGATTTAATACTCTCCATTTCTTAATGTCGGTCGTGGATGGAATTTAAAAAATAATTACTCTGATGATTTTAAAAAAGTAATATATAATAACGTCGAGAAAATAGATTACTTTTGTTAAATCATCCTAGTAATTATTTTATAAATACCGTCCACGAACGACAGAATGAATAAATCCAAATACACACTTGATGGCCGGTGTAAAGAGACATCATTACTTTTTTCTAAATAGATATGACTGATCTGATTGACTTTCATTTAAGACATTGTAAAATATCAGTTCAAATATTTATATATCATGCTATTAACTACTAGAACTAATGTCATGAAGAATATTTAATAAAAAATAAAGCCTTCCTTAAATTATATTTATCATTCTTCCTTACAAGCTTGTTCGACAGCCCAAAACAATATTAACCCGAAGTAAAATATTTAAATAGAATCATTCTTGCTGATAGTATGAGAGTATGTTCCACATGGTGTAAACTGAAAGTCACCTTGCAGCAACACGAGGACAGCTACAGTCGTTTATTTATATTTCACAAATCGCTATCGAAAAGAGCGCAATACTTCGGGATTATCGTGAGCACGGGGACTAAAAAATATCAGAGAGAATCACCTATGAGACACATTCTCGTGCCGAGAAAGGGGTATAGGTGAAAGGGTTGGATCAAGGGGTTTGCGGTACAGCCAGGATACAAAAATTCGGAAATACATACACACACATAAACACACGTCCACGCAAGCTGCATCACGCCGCTATACGTGGTCACGTTCGCGGTTAGATGCAATGGGGTGAAGCCGAGAGACGAGGAGGAAGAGTAGCGCCCCACCCGCACCGCAGCAGTTATCTTCCGTGTGTAGCCGCGGATCCGAGATACGGAACCTTTGCGTGTACACGTTGAAGTTACTCGGAGAAATGCTCGAGAATGCGGTATTTAAATTGACGGAAAAATGGCGGCACTTCATTTTGACCATACTCGGTAGTGAATTGGTGCTCAATTCTAAATAACGTGGAATTTTAATGCAGGGTCAATTTGTATCTCGTAAAATGTTATACAGTTTGAAATATCTTTCTTGCAATGCAATTTAAACCATTAACGCCCAAATGTCAAACATTTTTATTCCTTTTCAAGCTCGGCAATTACTATGTAAATCACGGACGATTTGAATGAAATTGCTTTTTTTATGTTTATAGGGTGTGCTTTTCCAGTGCCAAATTTAGCTTTTCTCGATCAGAACATTCAATATAAAAAGTTTAATGAATAAAAATACGATCATTTAAAAAAATATACATAAGAAATCATTTTTATCACAATCTGCTCCAAATGTGCAAAATAAAAAAATTATTAAATTTGAAAAAGCATAGTAAAATTGTTTCTTTTGTTTTATCAAAGTTCTTACGGATCGTACACAATTAGCGATGTCACTAATGAATAACTTAATATATAGTCAAATTATAATGAGTTATTTATTATTTATATAAAATACAGAATTTAAGAGAAGTAGTATAATCTTGGAGAATATATCTTATAAGGCTTTATTATAGAAGTAACTTATTATTACTTTTTCAACGGTGCGGACACTTTTCTTGATTTATATTTATATTGCTTATGTGAGGTTTCCGAAACAGTTACACAAACCTCAATAAATGTAACGTCACGCATATGTAAGGATATTGCCTCGAAACATTTTTGACCGTGGTGACATCACCACTATATTTCAGCGACGGAACGTAAAACATCACATGGTTAATTTTCGATGTTACGAAAACGTTTCGGTAACATAAAATTGTTTAGCACGTGTGTCAAATATCACACTGATGAACATCGATACTTACGCCCTCGACATAATAGAATATACTATTATTATAATATTTATGGTAATTTTAAACCGGACTTTTAAGCAATGGGCTCCGGCAAGAGCCCTTACTCTAAGCGGGACCCCAGCCAGGACCCTTTATGCCACCTTCAAAATTCTACTACGGATATCCCAGTAAACGAAGAAGTATTGAAGTACAAGAAATACAATTAAGAATGACAAAGAAGTAATCATTACAGTCCAAAATGAATGCTTCTTTATAATTCTAAATCCTATTTCTTATTCTTGAATACTTCTGAATACTTTTTCGTTTACTGAGATTACTTATTATCATTCTGAAAAGATAGAGAATCCATGCATTAAAATTAAAAATGACAAATAAAGTAGTAATGTCAGTCATAAGGTATTTGTAAACTAACATTTATAAGACATTTGTTTCTATGCTGGCGATTGTAAATAAATATACTTTTATTTTATCATAATATTCTTGGTGTCGATATAATGTTATAGTGTTATTTTTAAATGGCTATTCATTTATAGTTATGTTCATAACATTCCTTCGAACTTCATATTTACTTTGAAATTATTGAATAAATGCAAACAGAATATATCAACACAAATTAAATGTAATTATATAAATATATATATATATTTGGTCCTGCTGGATATATAGTAAGTGTAATATAAGTATTTAAAAGTTTTTATGTTTTGATTTCAAGCGATTCTATTCTTATTGTAATTAGACGATTATTTTGTTGTTTTTTTATTCTAATTATTCTTTGTAGGTAATTAAATTCTGAAGAGGGCTAGCAAAACATTAAATTAAGTTGTTTTTAAATGTCCATCGACTCTACTACTAATACTTTAAATGTTCATATATGCGTATTATTAAATTATGTTTAATATTGGAATGGTTACGATATACGTATTGTTATCACTTGTTGCGGTTTTAGTGTCCTTTTGATTGGTGCGGATGTTATTATACACTTAAATTTTGTACCATAATAGTTATATTAATAATTTAAAAACCAATTTTTTTTTAATAGCAGTAAATGTTCCTCCTCTCGTTCGCTTCAATGTAATAACAAGTTCCACTATTTATAGATTTTTTTCATTGGCACAGATTTCTCTACGAAGTAGTAGCAATAGCTGAAAATTCAGGAACTTAAATTCACTCTGTCCTTTACCACATAACTACGATCCATGCAATAATCGTGTAAATGAAAGTACAGTTATAGTTTCTAATATTATACGCATCCAGATATTTGCATAATGACTCTATTTTACTACAGGGTGCAATATCAAATCACATATAATGTACTGATCAAACCACTGATTTGACAAAAATGTATCAGAATGTTTTGTATTTTTCAGTATAGTTACAGTCATTTTTCAGACTACAATATAATTTTATCTTAACTTTCCCGATGAATTTTGTATGAAAACAGACGAGTTATTTTTAACAGCAAAACTACAAATAATATCACCTGATTGTAATATCTACTTTACATAAGTGTATTTCGTAGCAAACATAACAGGTAAGTCCATCTAGTTTTATATGTAATATTATAATATATAATATTATATATAATAGATTACTAGTTACGGCATGCAATTTGTAATTTTTACAAATAACTTCGTTCGACATGTTTATAAAAAATCCAGCTTTCATAAAAAAAGTTTATAATTTAAATTCAGTAAACTATGTCAACGTCGGTATATTCTGTCAAAGATAATTACTTTGCTTAATTAATTGATAAAAATTTGTAGCTTAATCCTACAAAAAAATATTAGTAGTTTCCTGATAATATAGATGGATAACTTTTTCAAATTTGAACAAAAATATATGGACTCCAATTTTAAACGTACACACATTCTCAAAATATACCCATAACAACGTAGATTGCAATAGTTGACTATTTTATATTTGACAGCTCACAAAATCTCACCTCCGATTTACTCCGATTATTTATTAAAATGTTTACCGTTTTGGACCCTCAGAACCGATAAGTCTACGGTGAATGAATGCAGTTTTAAATAAATGATGGATTTTAATTTTTAAATTAGATACCTAAACTTTCAACTAAGAAAGCATATTATTTAATCAATGATATACATGTAGGTAGCATGACATCTCAGATATATACGACTTTCAAATCTGGTAAATATTAAGAATATGCTTGTCTTTATAGGTGATCAATGAAAACAGAGTTATGATGGTATCCGTATGAAATTCCTTACGAATACTCTTGTAATCATATTAACAAAAAATGTTGCCATTAGTTTTTAGGAGAAGAAATAAATTTCTAAGTTGGAATTTTTCATTGCTACAATTATAGTTTTATTGAAAATTACTGAGAGACATGATGAAAACTAATCTAATCTAACATGCATAAGTTATCTAACAGAACTTTTCATATATATTGATTTTATCCTCGCTACGCTATTAGCTTTTGGCAAAAGCAAGAATTGAATTGTTATTCCAAATGTTGCTTTGAGTAAGCAAATAATCTAAGTGAAGTCCATATGCATGTCAGGCTCCAATTTAAAGTGATTATATCCCATAAAATTCTTAATTACTTGTTATATAGGTCTTTAATAACATGAATTGTACTCTGAATAGCATTGTCATTAGCTGTCGAAAAGGAAGAATAATGATTTTAATTGTAATTATAAAGTGTAGGACATGACGAAACGGAAATCAGAGTAGGTGGTCACTCCCGGCAGTAAGACCATCTCCGCTCAACTACGCGTGATCCGTACAGGTTTAACACGTTGCTATAAAACCGGCATAATTTAGTAATGAACGGCCACTTTGCGCAAATAGCTTCGTGCATCACCGGCAAACTAAAGAAACCTCTTTGGTCAAGCGGGCGTGCGTGATAGGATAATAGTAATGTGCTTAATGGTAAATGGAGGCATTCAAGAGACTGAGATTCAGATGGCACTCATAATGGATGCCCGCCTGGCGTATCACCCCTAATAAGTACAAGTGGTACAAAATAGCTGTAATCGCTCACCATCGTAGACTGTAAGATTATATTCAGATGCCCACACTATATCGCGGCGAACGTAACTGCTACTAGCGCAGACCGTCACCTAACTAATTTATTTTCGCTGTCCGTGACAGGAGGTTTAATTCATTATTATTATTATTAACGAACACAAGTGCTGTTATTCAAGATAAGTCATTAATAACTTGGAATGAATAAGTATGCAAACTTTTTAAAATAAACAATGAATGTCATCAAGCTTATAAGTTTCAATTTCGAAGTAACATTTATAGTTTATCTTTTTGTGCTTTAGAATTTTCGAGAAATAAAGGTAATTTCAAATCATGAAATAGCTAGTGTACATTTAATTTAGGTTTATAATCTTTGACTGAACTTACGAACTTTTTTTAACATTACTTTATCTACCCAGCTGAAAAATTGACGAATTTTCCATGTACAAACTGAGCATATATATATATATATATATATATGCACTTAGAAATGTAGTTAGAAAATTGATATTCGTAATTCCGTTTTTATGAATACGTATATTTATAATCATATAAAAAATGATACATCAACTCTTTACTAGCGATTAAATGCGCTTTACTATACGTACATTAGCGCTGGGATCGACGGGACGCTTTTTGTCATAAATTCGGGTATGACAGTTTCCTGACGTTCGGAATTAACTTTGGAATGCATATATACAACCGCCAATAAAATCATTGTTAATAAAGGTTAATTAATAATTAATGAAGTAATTGACAAATTGTGCACTTCAAATAAACGTTAACTTCGTTAGTTTTAGAAAAACTTACAGGTTTAGTTCCTTAATAAGTTATATACTACTTTTATATTGTATATAAAAAAGAAGCTCCTATCAATATTCCGTCATATTGTTCACTTGATGACATTCAACAATTTTAATGAGTTATCAGTTCTAAAATTCATCACAACAATTGGTAAGCAGCATCTGTATGGCTGGAAAAATCACAAGGGTCGATGATGACTCGACGCAGAGATAGGGGATTAATAAAATAAATTGTCAACTGAGCTTATTGTTTCGATATGAATTGTATCAGAAATACATATTGAATACCAAAGATACGGTTGCATTTACCATTCAAAAATATAATTATAGACATTTATTCATTGGAAATTGGTCTGTTAACAGACTTGCATGATGACAAGCTGAATTAATTTGTGTAAATATTACATGACGGTGCATTTAAAGCAGTACGGATATAAAATAATAGAATATTTTATGCGAGATTCAATATGCTGCACATTTCTTTAAATCAAAATAAAAATGCATCCGAATGCATTATTTTTTACGCGTACGTGTAAAACCGATATTTTAGCTTTTGAATAATTTATTGGCCATTATTATCGATATTAATATGTTTCGTGATACTAATAATTTTCTGGTCTATCAGAAACGAAGTAACATTTATTTTTGTAGCTGACCTGAAAGTTGCTGTTTAAAATATTTTTTGAATTGCATAAGTTTATTTTTATTTACTGACCTACATAGTGTACCATTATTATAACATTGAAATAATATAATATAATAGGTGAAAAATTAATGGGGCCTTAACCGGTTCAATGCATAAATCTTTGTTTGCCCTATCGTTTCATCACCTTATCTATGTCCTCCTCGGGGGCTATAACCTTAAATTTTAAGGAGATTTATAAAATTAGAACAAAAAATAAATGAACACTTGTGTATTCACTGACAGATTTTAAAGTTATGAATATACATATGAATGTGGTTTTTAATTTATATATTTTTCGCGTATACTTATCTGAATCCTATGACATCCTTTCGATAATTATTGATTTAACGTTCACTTATTGATAATATATCAATTCAATTTATATATCGAATGATAATAATATCAAAGAAACATAATAATTCTTAGAAATTACATGAAGGTTTTCATATAATATATTAATAATATTTAGGATTGACGAGGTGGACCATTCAAGTTAGTATTTTCATTAATTTTGAGCTTTTATGTAATTAAATAATAAATCAGTAATTCTATGCTTGTATCAAATTATTATCGTATTACTTCCAATATTGATGAAGTACATATTTGTTTAGTGCATTTTGATAAATTGACACATCCACATTTCATCTAAATTCAATGCTCATTTTGAACGATACAATTTACTGTTTCGCGCATGAAAATACAATTTATAATGCTCATCATTTATTAGGAATGATAGATAAATTATGATTAGAATAATTGGATTAATTACATAATGTGTTATAATTTACGAATGCATATCAATGATGGATGAAACAATTTAGACCCTATCTGAATAATTCTAAATATAAGATTTTTAATATGAATTTCCATACATCAATCTTCAACTTTTATTATTTGTATTTACAAATTATAGTTTCAAGAGTATTTTATTTCGTAATAAAATATTATGTAATTTATTATAAACTCCCTCATGATTAAAATAATGAAACAAAAGAATTTTGGTGTTTAGATTTGGATTGTATACAGATTTCCATGCTTATAGTTCTTTCATGGGCACACAAAGAATATTAACATCATATAAAAATAGTATTTCAAATATTATCAAATACACTTGTTATAAGTTGTTGGGAAACAAGTTAAAGAAATTCACTTTCTGTCCTCGATTTGAAGTGATGTAAAATCGTGGTACTAATAATTTTTCTGGACTATTACAAGCAAGGTAATATTTTTCACATATATAACTTTCAAATTACAAGGGAAGTACGTTAAATATAATATTTGACCAATTTCAAATCCTACTCTGAGTTTAAATAAATTTGAGTTTTCTGGACAAGAGAAAACTGTAGAGGTATATTACTACAATAATCTTAATTTCTAATGGATTAAAATATGATACTTAACTCTACTTAACGTAAAAAGGGCATTTCACGTTTTATTTCATTTTTATGAGAACACTGCGAAAATTGCAAAAAACTTTCATTACTTATTAGAATGGCGTAAATATGTTATCATAACAATGTATATTACTAACCACTCGTAGTGACGAACAATACTCGCACTATATGTATTTAAAAATATCGATTAATAAGAAGAACTTGTATTCCTTACCAGTGCATGAGTAGGAGAGGGGGGGTTGTATTCAAACCAAATACCGTACGTTTCATTTTAGGGACGTGATTACTACATAATTGCTAACTTTTACCACTACTAGGGGTATCTTATGTAATTCATTTTCAAGTGCTCAGCTAAGTTTCTTTCTTTTGCTTTGTTATTTTTGCCAATGTTCCTTCATCTGTTTTAACCGGTTAGTTTATATATTGGTTAACTTATGTTTTTGGTTGCTTACAAAGAATAGCTCGGTCTTTCTGCTAACTTGACGCTGTCACGAACACCCCGTGTTCTTTGCCAATTTTTCCTCATTTTTCATTTTTCGACAATCAGTCTTTTGATCGCGTTCAAGTTAGCTACCTGGATAGAAACGTTTTGTTTCGGGGTTGCTTCCCATGCAGTAGTTTGTATCATATTGGAATTTATCGACTAAACTTACGATATCTTCTTTCTCTTTTAATTTTGTCATTGTACAATTTGTTTCGGTTACAATTGATAGCTTACTATTGGAAAGTGATCAGATGATTAAACATGATTTTATTTTTAGATGATTTGTTATACCTTTAGTAACGCAGAGATCAACAACGTCTGGTATTTTTTTTTATTGTCTGTTGATCAGTACGTTGGTTCTTCAGGAGATGATGGGCAAAAATTGTTTTCTTTCATTGCGAAATAAAATTGTTTCCCCTTTGGGTTTTGTATCTTGATTCTCACTATGGGCGTTTGGCGTTGAAATCTCCACCTGCAATAAAGCGAGTCTCCAGTGTCTTACAGATGTCAGTATATTCTTCCTTTTTAATGCTGTGTTTCGGTGGACAATAGTATGTGCGTATTTGATGTGTCTATTCGATGTTTTCATTTGTAACCGATTGATTTATCTTCTTTTCTCTGAGACCAGAGTATAGTTTTTCGTATGAGCTGTTAAGTAAGGAGTGTAAGGAGTGAACCATTGCAATTGCAGAATTGGACACAGGCTCTTTTTTTTCTAGATTATTTACGTTATATGTGCTCCAGCACATTTTACGCAGCGCGGTAGTCGAAAGCAGTGGTTTTTAGTCTGCCAAGGAGAGAGACACAAACACGCCGATATCTTTGGCATTTCAATTAATTCTCATCTTATAAGATACTATTTATATTTAAGACAATATATATATATATTATATTTTAAATGCCAGTTCGAAGTTATAATAAATACACTATATGTAACAGTCAGTAGAAACCTCGCTTTGAAAAAGTAGAGAAAGATATATACATACATATATGGCATACGCATGCTTCCAGGACGGTCCTGCAATATATTATATATATATATATATGCATGGCTAAAATCTTCCACGTTATAAAAAAGTTTAAAACAGTACTTTTATTTTTTAGCAACATTGATTTTCATTATGGATAGTGAACCTCTCCCATATATTTCAAACATTCGTACCTGTCTATACCACCGGAAGGAACCTTGTGCGTATCATACTGAAGTCAACGTGCTAGTTATTCGCGTAATTGATCATCGAGGGCGAATTATCACCAGCTAATAACAGGTCGGTCTCGTCCAAGCCTATATCGCTGGTAATTTAAGTCAAATTTAACGCGAAGCGTATCGCAATTGCGCATGATGTAGCTGCAGCAAGAGAGCTCGCGCGGTCGAGACATAACTCACCCACCGTTTGTTTGCATTATCTGCCATACTCAAATATCCATATTTATCTCATCTCTCGTGATACTCTGTCGTGAGATTGTTATTTTATTGACAACTTGCTGGTCGCATTCCGTTTAAATAATTCAAATAACCGACAACCGAAGTGTCCAATGGAATTTGGAAAATTTCCATAAATATTTGGGAAATACGACGCGAGGCGAGGAAAGTGTCGGGATACGAAATAGCCAATGAATTCGGGTGATTAAAGCTGGCCGATCATAATGAACGAACTTCAATAAAAACAGGCCTAAAATTCGATACATAAGCTAGATTACTTTAAATGCATCACTTAAAGGTTCAGCTTACTTCATAGAGGAAAGCGACATCATACTTGAATCATATATATATATCGAACATGATTAATTATTTCTACGTAATAAACCTTATAATTAATGTGAGTTCTGAAAATCGATAAAATATTTACTTTTCGAACGCGATGAAACAAAACTCTATTAAATTATTTCTTAGTTTTGCTTTATTCATTAAATTTTGTTTAATAAGAAATTTGGAACTTCGTCCCTGCGGCCGTCGGCCTCGAACACTACCAGGAGGCTCCGTTCCCTCGATCCCCGGTAGCTCGTTTCGCTCGCAATTGTCCAGTGAGGCTGATCGGGCCTCACTTATTGTACGCACTTCGCCTTCGGCTGTGGCCGCTCAGCTCATCATTGGTTATACGTATACTAATCTTTTTAAAGTTTGATCTGCAATATAAGTTTCAAACCAACAATTCAGAATGATACACGATACGATTATGTTATTAATTTTTTATTATCGGAATAGTTTTCCCGAGTAATTTGAGTTATCGTTCATTATTTTCTGCAACTTAACATCGGTACAATTTTTTGAAAGTTAGCATTTTAATTAATTAATTAGTTACTTTATGGAAAATGGAAAATATTTTATATAAAATTGAAGAAACCACAGTAGCTTTAAGTTATTTGGTAATTATTAAATCAGTATTTCGTCTTTCACTTCGATACCCTAATATGGATATATTCCATAATCTAGTCAGTTCTACATTTAGCTCCGATGCTTAATAAGTTATTAACGTTTGCAATATATAGAACAGGTCACAGAATAAATTCTTTTGGTTGATTCAGGAGTTATCGTGCAAAATCACAATTGGGGCATTTTACGTGAAATGTCCCAAGCCAAAAAATCGATATCTCGGATCAACGTAAAACTTTATTTATTCTCTTTATGTTATAAATAAAATTTCGGTCTAAGTGATAATAGATTTTTCGATGTTCTTTCGATTGGTGAATTGTATTTTGCAAAATTTTCATAATTTGACCTTGATTTCGCGAAATTAAAAATAATTCTGCAATTATCTCTAAATTAAGCAGTGAATATTTCAGTACGCGCAGGGTCGCGTCCCGCCAAGGTCGCGGCGCGCCGCACTTTGTTTAATATCTTTAAAATAAAAAAGACGGCATTCTGAAATTTGGTATACCGGTAAAAAAAAACCTGATCTTTCATTTGGAATGACTTATTTAAACAAAAAGGATGCTTTTTAGAGAAAATTGCAGAATTATTTTTAATTTCGCGAAATCAAGGTCACATTATAAAAATTTTGCAAAGTACAATTCACCAATCGAAAGAACATCGAAAAATCTATTAGAAACACTTAGACAGAAATTTTATTTATAACATAAAGAGAATAAATAAAGTTTTACGTCGATCCAATATACCGATTTTTTGGCTTGGGACATTTCACGTAAAATGCCCCACATGTACCACGTACACCAGTGTCCGAAATTTTTTTTTTACATTTATAGGTTCCTTATGATGATAAACATGGTCATTTAATGAAAAATCGTACGGTAATTCTTTGTTGTTGTTATTTTTTTTTTTTTTTTTTTTTTGCTAGTGTGACCAAATTCAATACTTATCCAACTTATCCTAACAATTTTTATTAGAATATAAGATATAGTGAGTGCCATTTAGTAATAAGTAAAAACATTATATGGCCATTTTCGTTTATATTTGATAAATATGGTTGACCAACTTTAATTATACCTAATGAATTCCGTGATTTTTTTGCAAGCTGCCGACGAGAGATTCAACTGGGACAAAACTTGTGCTGGACTCTCGGACTTTTCGATTCTTACGAGCGTGATGAATGAACGATATACTAAAAAATATTGGCAATAAGCTGGCATAATATTGGCAACATTAATTACGGTAATGGCTGGTTTGGTAATTAATTAAAAATGGTTTGCTCCGGATTTTATTGCATAAGGGAGCATCGCAGCGCTTTATTCAGGATCGATGGTATCGAGAATTTAATCAACGAAATGTGCTACCAGATTTTTTGTTTGCGAGTTGTCATTCTGTTATTTGAATAACATTTGATACATTTTTTTTTGTATCTAATGGATAATCACATTTTTCTGACTATTGCATCATAGTACACGTGGATTAAATAAAGTTTCATTTATATTAGAAAACGAATGTTGTATCATCTGTATACAATAGTAGAATATTATGCAATACTAGTGCTCCGTATGATATTTTATAAATAACTTCCGGGAAGAGCGATTTCGAGCACTTCTGTTTTTAGGCCGCGTGAGAAAAATCGAACTTCCCGCGAAGGCGTTAAAGAGTAGTACATTACGCATACTATTTATCCTATTAAATTCGATATCTTCGAAATAACGAGTCTTTTTGAGATTACGAGACGTAAACAAACCGGCGCGATCTAGTTACACCAGCGCTCGTTTATTGTCTTCAGCATATAGTATCGTGTGCAAAGTTGAACTGTGAGAAAATGCTTTTCCTTTAGTCTGCAAAGCGCCCTATTACTATATGCTGAAGACAAGAATGTTGCACAACTTAATAGTATATACGAGACAAACGCGCAAAGTAGGGTAATTCCCGTATGAAAAAGTAAAAAAGAGCAAGTAATATACTATATATATGGACATACCTACTTCATTGAAGGAACTTACAGTCATATGTCATATACCCATAACTTTGAATATTGGTGCCCCAAATAGTTTTTATCTAGGATTTTTAATGGCCTGAGAATTTGATCTCAGCAACGATTATGAGTTACTTGTAATACTTTATTGCCCATTTCATATCAACCAGAAAAAACAATTTTTTGAATAGTTAATTTGTGACTAATTAATTTCCTCACTAAAAAATCATTTCGGCTAAATGTATTTTCCAAAAGATTTACTTATTTATTAATTTATTAATACCTATGCAAATAAATCTTAAATTAATTATGATTATTATCGTGTTATAATAATACTACAAGTATTTTTAACGTGTCCGCAGAATTTATTAATTAATTATATAATTTATGCAATTATACAGGAATTCCAGGTAGAATCGATAATGCAGTATTGCACTCATGATATGATCCCTTGGGAGTGAATTATCACGCGTGATATTGTTTACCGCCGATATTACGGTAATTATTTGTACCAGGTAGTCTCATTTGCGTCATCATTTTATTCCATACCCAACTGCATCACGCAAATTCATTGGTAAAATATTTGCTCCCTACTTCATAATATATTTCAGCTATTTGTGTTTTTACTCTCCCCGATACTCGATACAAAATGTACGTTAATCAATAATGCCGAGATAAACATTAACGAATTAAATGGATAAATAAAGTTGTGATTAATGTGAACTCTTCATTGTTGCAGTTACCTATCAAAAATATATACATTTAACTGAAATTTAAATTCAATTGTACAATGTACAATAATATTCTTCAATGTTCAATGCGTTTCATATTGAGGATAAGGAAATTATGCGTAAATCATTAACGGTATATATCTTCGCAGCAAATGTAAATATCATTAAGCGATCGTAATAATCTTAATATATTGATAATTTAATTAAATATTTTATACGCAAAATATTGTCCGTATAAATTTCTCATTCCCAATAAGTAAACCTGCCACGTAACGTACTGGTTCAAGTGTATAGAAAAAATAAGTTATCTTCAGTTTGGATATAAAATTCAGAAATTCAAGAAATTCGTTGGGATGTAAAGTAGCTGCAAACTTTTTCGGCAAGAGCGTCGACCGATAAATTAGCAAGGGTCGCTTTTCGCGAACGCAAGGTATCACCCCTGATCTCATTTGCATGGGAAAGGCGAATGGAAACTTTTTCGTCGGGACTACAACTTTAATTCTTAATGAAAATGAGATTCTCTTGGAGTTACTATGCTCCGGTATATGAAATGAGTTGAGTCGTGATGAGGAAGAATGAGAAAGGGGAGAAAACAAAGAGAGAAATATAGTTGGAAGAAAGAAGGATCATTGCAGAAAATAGGTGTGAGAAAGAACACGAAAGGATTAAAGAGCTAGAGATCGAGGCAAAGAAAGGAAAAGACATGATGAAGAATTTACGAAGTAGCTTCAAAAAACTTTGCAAATTTTCTACTTCCTGAGGCATAGTTTTAATAATATGTACATTAATGGGATTTTGAATGATAGATTTGTTCATTTTTAATTATCATTACCACATTGTGCAAGAAATTGTATCCGAAAAAACAGGTTTTTTTGATTTCAACTACGTATAAATAATTTTTCACCAAGTGCTTTGCTGGATTATTCCGAAATGATTACAATTTTTGAATTACCATTTTTGAGTTTATGAAAATGGTACAGTGGAACAGCGAAGAAAATTCTATATTCTATATATGTATAGACCTAAGAGAGCGGGTAAGATGAGAGCAAAGAGGAAGAGAAAGAGAATCGCGAACAATATGAACACGAGAGGGTCGTTCCATCGCCTTTGGCCACGCGCCCCACGGTCTTGCACTTAACATCACAGTTTTGGAATCGTCACTGCACGAGCAGCAAAATTTACCTATCTGGCAACGGTTGACATTATCTCTTACCATGAACTGCATCGGCTGCAATCCTGGCAATACCAACTTCGACTCGCTGAATCGTTTCCGCGTGAAATTGTCAGACGACGTGGTTCACCTCCTTAAACTCACCAAAGGCAAATCGTGCACAATGAGCATTACCTCGTGGGCCGCATCCATTTAATAATCACTTTCTCTATTATGTTTCCTATGTCACAACAAGCATATATATATGTTTATATAATTTTTAGATAAATTTTAATATTTACTCTACATTATCGGTCATTTTAATGCATTATGTAAAAAATAATTAGATTGTAAAAGTTACAATAAATGTTTTTTTTCCCATAACGTTAATCAGATTCATATGGTGAAATAATAGCAAATGGAGAATTAATAGCAGAGTGAGTTTTGCTACAGCGAAGGGCAGAATCAATCACTTCCGTTTTCAATGAGAAAAATCAAACTTCAAGCGTACAGACGTGTTACAGTAATGAGTGATATATTTCAACATTTTTTACTTCTTCTTGGCCATTGTATCATGGTAAACAATTCCAATTGGCTGGCCATCATTGAAATTAATAATCTCTTATAAACTTCAAACATGTAAAATATAGAAGTCAGCAACATTTTACACTTAATATGTTTTATTCTTTGGAGTATTTCTAGAGAACTTCTGAGTAATCGTCGAGAATGACGCGAACAATTACATCATAGATGTAATGCATACTATCTAAAATTTTTTGAAATTTACACTAATTTTATTATTTTCTGTATTCTTCTTATGGGACACAGACGCTTCTATTACCTCTTTCCAGAGCTTGTGTGTTATAATTACATCTGAATAGTGAGTATTCATATCTAATCAACTTTTACGGGCTACGTAACTTAAAAGTTTAATTAATTGGTAGCGTGATTGTTTTAAGCTTATGACAAATATTGATATATTGTACAAAACTATTATTAATTCTAATAAAAAAGTTCGTGAATTCGACAGCAAGGTAATTGTTTAGTTATTGAAAGATTTAAATTTTTCAATAAATTGAACAAATAAGAAGTGAATCATTACAGTATTAAAATAATTTTAACAAAGTACATCATTATCTGTATTAATGAACTAAGTTTATACAAACAACGTTAACGATAAAGCATTTAATTTATTTTATATGCAATGTCAATAAGGTAGGTCAGATGAGGGAGATCGAATACATAGGTCAAAAGCCAAATATGCGTATTTGCGATAATCGATTGTCGCATCACTATCAAAATGTGACAAAATTTTACCGGTCAGTCCCGCCAAGAATGAGAATGTCGGAGTACTACTATATGTACTCACTAAGTATATGCAAGCCTTTACTCTCTCAAGTACTCTCAAAACCTTACCGCGGGCGTCACACTATGGAGACTGCACTCTGCTCTCTTTCGAATGCAATATTGCTTCACCAAGTAGACTGCTGCGAGAGCTCCGAGACAATGGTAATCGCACTCAACGTCATACTTAACGCGAGGCTATCCTCGTACCGCCTGGAAGTTGCTGTGAATACATACAGGTATACGTCCATACATGTCAGCATAAAACGTGGAAAGTATTCGTGGCGGAATGTACAAGGCAGATCAATGCTTTTTCAAAGCATTTGCATGAAGTTCGTGCTTATAAAATACACCAAAGCCTATGTACACTATATGTTATTCGGCTTTTAATGTGTAGTTTGTTTAATTGTACGGTAGAGTTTTTATGGAAGAATTTTTCAAGGAATTCATAAAATTAAAGAAAAACCAATCAGTTTCTGAATCTTTTGATTCCCGTGAGTGTCCTTCTCGATTTATAGAGTAACTAATAAATTATACATTTATTATTTAATCTAGTAACATTCAACAATATTTTGAAGTGTCAGGGTTAGAAGCATAACTTTTATTCAGATTGTTTCTAGCAATCAGATTCTTTAATACAGTGACCAGTAACATTTTTTGCATACGGGAATTCACACCGGCATATAGGTTCAGGTGTACATATCTGCAAATTAAAGTGATTAATGAATATTATGATTACATGTTTAATTATTAATTACGTATCATACGTACGTAACCTAGGCAACGAAAAACAATTCCACACCGTGGAGGACACAACGAGCCACATCTCTCCAGCGTTTCATTTTTTGGGCAACTAATCGTATCTTCTACATTCGGTACACGTATATTTAATATTACTATACTGAGTTAAAATATATTTTAAATGAAAAGTTAAATGTTTTATAAAAATGTTGTTATTTGTTGTTTTAAAACTGTATGTTGATAAATCCATTCGTGATTATTAAAAAAAAAAATAATAATTTATAAATTTTCCATTTGGTACTTTATATTATATTATACTGTTTTTACTTAATGCTCGAATCGCTGGTCAACAGTGTAAAATCATCAGAGATGCAAGTATACTTAGCTATCGTAGTTTTTCGCGCTGAATGCAATTTCATTTTGTAGAATTTTTCCATTCCCGTTCATTTTCGAAGTATCCGTCAATTTATAAAGTTATTAATTAGAACTAAGTTTTCAAGGTATCTGATCTTGATTCAGTTTCGACATGTATCAAATCTTGATACAGTTTAAAACAGGACGGTGATAAGGGTATAAACGTTCAAACTACGTCAAATTGACATCCAATTTAAATAGGACTCCGCAGTTGACTTTAATTGTAGTTTCAACATTCAGTGATTTTGTAACCTCCTATTGAAGAATTACAAAATTGTACGCACAAGTCTTGAAAATTGACATTTTCAGTATATTTATTACAAATGACACGAAATCTAGAAGCGTTGAATTTAATTTTATTATGTAGGTAGTATATACTTTGTAGGATTCATACGGTGAAGGATTCATAACAAAGAACACGGAGTGGTTACGGTTGCGATTGATGGAATTTATATTGTAGATTAAGCTATAAGCATGGCATAGTTTACATTTAACCAAAGATGGACTGAGCGGCTGCGGCCGAACCAAGACAATTGGTGGGATTGTCGTCATAGGCCGCAGGGGAGAAGGCCCTAGTTTTTTTACTGAAATTATGGACCCCTGGTAGAAAATTTAACGTGGTCTTGCCGTGGCCAGGACTCCAGAAGCCTGACACTCGATTTTTCTACCAGTGACGTTATGCAGTAATAACATTTCAATTTTTATTTATTTCGAAAAATCTACGTAGTTTGCAAATAAGTACATTTAAAATGGGAACAGTTGCGTTAAATTTGACTGAAATACATATGATGAATATCTTGATAATGCAGGGTGATCGAACAATTTTACAAACGGATTTAATGCGAAAAACTATAATAAAAAAGTATACTCGCATATCTGATGATTTTAATGAGTCAAATTTTGTTGATCACTGATAATTAAATAAAGATATATGATATTAAGTATGTTAATGTAATTAATTATTAATATTAGGTGTATAGCCAGTAATATTTGTCTAAATATATTAAAAATGACGCATATATGGATATCTAATTTTATGAAAGAGTACATTTCAGTTATTAAAAAATACTTACGCGCATTTATAGTAGAAAAAACGCACAAGAAGGCTAAAATGCGTAACATAATGAATGATTTTTTTAGACGAACTAAACGGCAACGCGTAAAAACTTCCTTAAGTATATAGCACCCACCAGAACTGAATATGCAAGATAAGGTGATCGTAATGATCTATATATAAGGAAAAAGTCAACCACGCTGTCGGATATGTACACCGTTCTTGTATAAATAAACAGGAATATTTAAAGCGAGGATATATTATATATGTCCGTTTTACTGCGACGTCTATCTTTATCCGAATATCACTATCTTTATTGAAATTCAAAATATTTACAGCTAAAACAAAACAATGAAACTACTTTAACATGAATTTATTTCTACCGAATAAGAGATTATCAGAATGACTGAATAAATGAATGAAAAGGAAATAAATGGAATCTGACAAATATATAATGTTAGCCATTAACATTTTGGATGCTGGATATTGGGAATAGCCACAGTTGACTGGGATATATAACTCAAAAGTATCTGCGGTTATTAAAACATCTGCTATACTAACGATTCTCATTCCTGGGCAACGACGATGGAAACAAGTTGGTCGATTGAAAACATTTCTTAGCCAATTCTTAGACAGTTCAGATATTTACCATGTTAAAGGCATAGGAGAAATGGATAGTGTAAGAAAAAAATGGATAGATTTCTGCTAGGGTACTATATACTTCATTTTTGGAGCATTGAGCATCCACATCTTTCATAGAAGTTCAATAATTTAATTTTTTAATTACAACATTAATAAAATAATAATAATAAAAAAGAAAAATATAAAGAATATTATAGTTTCATAAGATGTTATGTGTGCAATATAAAATTAGAAATAAAAATGATAACCACATTTTAATAAAATCGATTTATTCAGTGCTGATTTTATGCATATGCGTAATGACTTACGTGTTGAACAATTACTCTTAGTGATAAAGCATTTACGCTGGATTACATTCCATTTATTGTTCGAATAAATACGAGGCCGTTAATGTATGATGATACGATAATTTTCAAATATTACGCTTAATTCTCAGTAGTTGAAACTAATTTCCTGAATATAGCCGAAAAGAATATTTTCAAAGTACTAAAAACTGCGTATGAAATATTAGTAAATTAAGTATTTGTTGATAATTAGACATTTATGCCATAGAAATATTTTCGATTTTAAATGTCATTTCAGCAACTGGATGTTGGAACACATTTTCCTTGTTTATTCCGCACATGGCCAGGTATGCATTGACATCCCGGGTCACCACATCTCTGCAAATGATAAATAATAAAAATTCTATAAAATATGACTTTTGACACTCCGTGCGCGATGATCGATTTTACGCACTAGGGCTGAAGTGGCAAATGCGAATAACCGAATCCAGCACACGTCGTATTAAAGAGTATCGAATGTAACACGTGCGAAATATCGAGCTCTAACGAGTATGAAATATTGTAACACTCGTCTCGCTCGAGTGACAAACTTCACGCATATAAATAGCGATAATTTCGCCCATTCGCCCATATTACACAATATTCGTTATTAATAAATATGTATTCTTCTTATCATGTGTAACTATTGTTCTATTTAAAATTAAACGGAACGAAACAATAAGTAAAAAAAGGAGTTCCTTAAGATGTGATTCTCCCCAGAAAATGTGAACGACTTTCCCTCGTTGCTTCTATAAACTGATTAAATTAAAATATGCAGTGATCGAATACGTTGTTTTTTAATTGGAATACTTACCAAACTAAAGCACGGGCGTGGTCCATTATAGGTTTCGCATGTGTGATGGCAGAGATCCCCACACTCACTGTACACTTCATTTTTTTCACAAATTATTTTGTCACATGCTGATTCTTTGGTATCTAAAAAAATACGAAATTCCATATTAAATACAGGATTGTTACGTGGACATATATTATATTTACAAATTCTCTAAACAAACAATGTTCATTAATATATTCTTGTTCATTATGAATTTAAAATATCTTGTTTAATATAACATCTGATCCTTATAACCAGTAAGTAATGTTAGATCAAACAATATTGAAGGGATAAAAAGTCAATACATGCAGTTTTACGTGACTTACAAATAGATAGAACAATAAACCAAAGTAGGATTAATGAAATAGAAGAATTCATATTTGAAACTGTAATGTGGTGTGGTTTCAAACTATAATTGAGGGATATTCTCACGACTTTTATATCGCTCACAATGTATGCACGCGATGATTAATCTTAGGTCTATACCAATGACATTTCTGATAACGAGTAATTTGTACGATTTAATATTGTTACTAAAGAGGTATAATTATTTTATCATCATGTCACTCTCAGTTATATTATTCCAATTGTATTTCATTCCCTTTATTATGATGAATGATGTAATTTCATATACAAAACTGCTGGATGGGAAATAATATTAAAAGAAGATAAAATATGTGTAACCTATTAAGAAAGTATGGAAATGTTCACACTTTTCGGTTATTTGTAAAGTGACATCATCTAGTATTATGAATATCAAGACAGTAGTTTTCCTTGTCGTCGTAAATACAACTGATGTTAAAAATAACTGACGAGTTTTTACTGCGCAATTACTTTTACGCAGAGGTATTTGTAGTAAAGAATTTAATAATTATTATTCTAAAAGTACTTTGTACGCTAATGTAATGCGTGCTTTAAATATCTTCATACTTTTATTTAATTTGTATGCAAGGCCATGAAATGTTAGGTAAAACCAATAATTGTATTGGAATCGGGCACCAGGACGTCGTCACGACGATTTTTATGTGCTTGTCTATCATCACAATAGTAAATATTATTTTCTTTGAAGTTCAAAATGTTCAATCATATTGATCGAATATCATATTGATCAGTCGATTAATTTTACGGTTTTAGATACATTAAATATTTTCAATCGGTTAAATATTAAATATTATTACTACATTTCCTTCTAATTTCAAGTCATTCTGACATATGATGCTAATCAGTTGTTTTATAAATTTCATTGTTTTCGTATGCTTGAAACGTAGTATTACGTAGTTACGTAGAAACGTATAGTTAGTCATTTTATTCGGTAACAAGGACCCGTTAAACTGGAACATATAGCGCATAAATACTAAAATAATAATACTATATAATGAGAAGTTGTCAAATTTCAATAAACATAGCGAAAGTTACAAGTATAACGACAAAGTCATTCAAAAGCCTAATAAATTAAATCGTTAGCTACAATACTTTGAATTTACGCATAGATAAAAATTGTATATGCCAAGGTCTGTTCAGAAAATATCTTCAGTCCACTTCATTTGGTTTTAAGAGTTTTTAAAATACTCAATATACCCTATTGACAATCTTTCCTGAGACAAACCTGCGAAGTTTCGTATGCTAATTAACAAAAGTATGTTCTTAAAACGACATTTTGAATTATACGACCTATTATGAGTAGGGGGGGGGGGGGCATACTGAAACTCAACCGCGAAAACGACAGGTTGCTGCTAAAAGTATCAAACTAATGAGTAGGATAAGGAAAACAAATCATAAGTATTCCCGAACGGGGATTCGGAGTTCACTTCAGCGGGACACAGTCTTGAAAACACGTTCTCGTTAATTTCTGGTTATTCCGTTAATTGCGTCTTTAATATCAATTACTTATTTGAAAAATTGACATACTAACTTTCATCTCAATTCGGTTATCTCAAGAACTGTACGGATTAAGAAAATTAAAGTAACAACGACGAATGGAAAATTGTAGAATAAACAAAGCAAGGTTAGTTATAAAACATTGTTATCCAGTAGTGCCTCGGAAAAGAAGGAAGTTATCGTCAAAAATACGCTGGTTAGCTGCGAAAAACCCACCCCTGAAGTATTTATAAATATAAATAGATTGTGTGCAACAATATGACAATCGATGTACAAAATAATACAATAGAAATTAATGGAAAGTTTTGTATAAAAAATAAACATTCTTTTTTGTTGTAATTTTATAAATTGATTCATTTACGCAACTTTGTGCTCATTCTTCTTTACGATTTTGTTCTAAATGAGTTATGTGCATTATAGTATAAAACAGTATTCAGTTTTAAAAGATTGAACATTTTGAACATCAAACAAAATAAATACTGTAATTTATATATTTTCTTTTTTTTCTTTTTTCTTTTCTTTTCTCTGATACTATTATTGTAAAACAGAGGGTACTGCATCCTCTCGTCGCTAATTATCTAAGATATAGATGCAACGTTAAATAATTGAATAAAAAATAAAAATAATAATATTTACTATTATTATGATGATAGTCTAAAAGAACTCTAGTTGTGACTCGCCTTTCAGTCATTAATGCTGTCCTTTAATAATAATAAATAATAATAATAAACTCAGGCAACTAGTAAGGCCCAACTCTACTGATAATTAATTGTGTACGCATTTTATAAAAACAATTATCAAAAATACAAATTACGTCATAATCTGAAATAGTGGACAGCTAATAGATTAACATAACATTTTTAAATATATTACAGCTATTTTGTTAATTTTTTAATTAAAAATAAGTTCTATATATGTATATTTGTTCTATATACGTGTGTTTGAATAAAGGGATTTTTTACATATATATATATATATATATATATATATATATATATATATATATATATATGTGTGTGCGTGGGCGTGGGTGTAAATATAACTTTATGCATGTAGATATCCTATTAGTTATTAGTATATATGAAGAAATAGATAATAATGCATAGTTGATGTCGATAAAGTTTCAATATAAAAAAAAATTTCATATAAAATCATAATTTCAATTTTAATTGAATTATATATATGATAGAATTATTTTGCAACTAAAACGATACTATGATTTTCTGTTTTATGGGTCAGATTGCGATGAGAACAAAATATAGATTCAGTTTCATTATCATGAATCTGAAATTATAATATAGTTACTCTCTATATTTCTTGGAGTGAAATTTTACCCTACAAATGAGTGCTAATTAAACTACTCTTTAAGAGTGACATTTCACTCTGTGTGGGAAATAAATTCTTCGATTCACCCCAATATAGAGTGAATGTCACTCCAGAAAACACAAACATCACTCGTAAAAATTGAAAATGCACTCTGTAGAAGAGTGGCTTCATTTTCACTCATTACGAGTGACATTTCACTCCATGAAATTACTGATCAAATCCATACTTTCCTTGCTTTATGTTACTCTTTTTGTTAGTTCAGGTTGAAATAAAACTAAAGATGTATAATAACCACCTTTCATTTTTTGTATTTTGATCACTTGTATAGATTGATATATTTCTTATTCGTTCTCTGTTATGCTGTGTAAAAATTATTTACGCTCACGGTGTGTTTCGTGATTATCATAAAATATTTATAATTTTGCTTTGTCCAGTATTTCGAACTTGAGGCACAGCAAATTCAATTTAGATGTCAAATAATCGAGTCGAAATAGAATTTATAGAGAGAAGGCAATCGACCTGGAACCAGAGAGTACCGTCTTGGATCTATAGCCGGAACTGCCTAGAAATTCATACTGATCTGTTTACTCGAAGGACCTTTCGACTAATCAAAAGTGCGGAATTGAATTTAAAAACTATTCCGTCGTCCATCCCATCGCACGATCATTGAAGGGCCAACTTCATAAACCAAAATAAGCAATTAAACATGGATCCCTGAGTAAGCTCGACTTATTCGTATTTATATTGTATTATTATCTTTTTGCTCTTTCTCTCTCCGGGTATCTTGACGTATAATTATATTGTATTATGTTTTATTCGGTAGACAATTTCAAAAATATAATCTGAATTTTTTTATATATAATTTTTTTTTATTCATCTTATATGTCATTGATAGCCTTCCACTTCACCGTAATTTAAGCGATCACCCAGAAAATTAAATGAAATAATATATGAGTTTAATACAACAAGTCAATGAGAAGTATAATTTTTAAATACATCATTTTCTGAATTGGTATATTATACGTTAAAAATTAACGACGCAAGCTGTTTTTACATGAATAGACTTATTCAAACCAATTTTTGCAAAACATTGCACAATAAGTAACAAAGCTAAACTGCATTGAGATAACTCACCAGTACGCTTTCCTTGACGTTATTTTAATATTCTTCTAATTTCATTTCATCACTTTATGTAATTTTAACTAAAAATATGCGACAAAATTAAAACCCAAATACTTATTTATATAACGAAACCCAAATAGCGATTCATATTTTTCAATATTGTAAATGTTCCCTTATATTTAAAGTCGATATATTATAGCTCGTTCACACATATTATACGTACAAACTTGTTACATTCACATACGCAACAGAGAGGAGATTAGAATCGTACATTATAGTTATTTGAATAATTTTTGTTCATTTTAAGAATATATTTCATTATTGATGCTAAATAATTCTGTAAAAACATCTTATATTATTACAATTCTGAGCGAACTACAATTAAAATCTCGCGGTGCATTATAAATATACTTTATTATGTTGAAGCTAATATGATTTATAAGTCAAAACATAATAATAATTACGCATATATTATTTGACTTTGTTTTATCAGTATCGTCAAATTGAGACGTTTAGTCTCACTTTGGAACACTAATGGAACATATACTTTATGGCATCGTTATAATAGGATTATTACTATATTTTCATTTTTATTTTGATATGAATTTTGACGCCATATAATTTCATATTTATTTTATAATTCAAGTTTTAAAATTTCTGTTTTATCTAATTTTATCTGATTTGATTCACATAAATCGTGAAAATTTATTCTTAGAGAAAATGCTAACATTCTTGTATATTAATGAGGACAAAAATGAGTAAATGTATGTAGTATGAAAGCCGCTGGTCCTACTGATGAAAATTATCCCCAAAATCAGCCATGCGCTAGTTTTGTGAATAATTTATATTAGGTTTAGAGTTATCCACACTTCTTTTCATTTCCTTAACTATAAACCAGGCTTGGTTGAGAAAAATTAACGTAATTCCATAATAATTAATATTTATTATTTTTATTAATTAAAATTAATAAAAAATGACGAAAGTTTTGAGGTGTATCTGACGTTAGATTTAATATTTTTATGTCATTTGTATTTACAAATCTCTCTGTTACTGCTAGTTAATATAAGTAATTTCGAATTACTGTACATTAATTTTGCTTATATAATAAATGCAAAGTTCCATATTCAAAATTGTTTACATTAAATTGATATTACATAGTAACAATTGAGTATGCCTCACTTCCATGTTTCTTAAAAACTTTCAGATTTTACAATGTTTCTTTTGTTGCATTCAGATATTAAAACGCATCTTCCCTGGTCATTTCTTACATAATTTTGATTACAACGGCATCCGGAATTTTTGCACCTCTGAAACATTAAATTGAACTTTTAGTATTCCTTTTATTTCTTAAAAATTTCATTACGACCTAAAATGAGTTGAACAGGGTCACTGAACCCAATTCGCATTAAAATCAAATTAAATTAAATTTTTTTACATCTGTCGTTTACTGTTATAAATGTACTCTCAAAATTTCACGGAGCGAAATTTCACTCTTAAAGAGTGAAAATTGAGGTACTCTTCAAAGCAGTGAATTTTCACTCTTTAATAGTGATTTTTTGGAGTGAAATATTACTCTACATTGGAGTGAGTCAAATAATTTTCGTCCCAAACAGAGTGAAATATCACTCTTTCAAAGTGACAATTAAGTAGAGGTTCCTATTAAAAAAATTACTTTGACCTCCAAATAACCTTAAAAATTGATAGCAAGGTCAACACTAATAATGCAGAAAGATGGGCCCAATTATCCTGAACAACTTTTGTCGGAAACATTGTTTCACCGGTTGCTTACTTTAAGAGATATTTGGCCTGATGGATTAAAATTACCCATCTTGTATATTGTCAAAAATAATCAAGAATAAAATTTATTATGAAATATCTAAAAAGTATGTTCTATTATGAGATCTTACCATAACAAGACATGGGTGTGGCTTTTTATAATTTGTACATGTTAATTTGCATATTTCACCACATTGACTATATGATTCATTCGGGCCACATTTGCGTGCTGACGATATTTCAGGAACTGCATAAATTGAATAAATCAAATTATACATCTTTACTTATTATGTATTTGATAATGTATAACATTTTATGACTATGCATGTGGGATAATGTGGGAATATCCACATTACTACCGAAAGCCGTGCATGATGAAAAATAAATTTAATTATTTCTATGAAAACAAGTTTTTGGGAACTTCGCTGGTCCTAATTCAATAATTTGACAAGGTGCTTTAGTACTTATCATTTATTAGTAACAAAGCTGATCGGTATATGGTAATTGATTTAATAATATATCAACATTGATTAAATAGCTTGGATATAATAATATCTTATAAATATAAAAAAAAGGTTAACAATCATTGTCTTTTCTGATAATCTATTATAATATCCAGCTATAACATGCATCAATAATATATTGATATATTCTATTAATATATACAATTAAAATTTATTTTACTAGAGCGGAGGAACTATGACGCCGATAACTGGCAATTTGGTAATAACAGTAGATGCATCCACTTGAATATTATTTATTCTGCTGTTTAAGTAATATATGGAACTTATGTATGAGCACACGTACAAGTTTTAAAAGAAACTAATGTAAAATGTAACTTACCCGCAATAAGTATAGTAACACAAATTAAAAGAACTATAAACAATTGTGACATGATGGTGAGACAAGTTAAATGGATTCTGGTTTGTAAGTGGGAAATATTGCAATCCGTAGAGGCTTTTATTGTTGCGTTTCGAATCTGGAAGTTGACTTAGTATGACTATGCAGTCAAACGGGAGTCCAGATAAGAAATGATTTGTTTGATATCTCGTGAAAATTCTAAGAATTTTATTTTCCATGCTACTGAAATTGAGTTCGATTTGTGTTCATAAAGTGATTGTAAATCAAAATATAGTTAAATCTACTACTGCTTATATAAAGATCGTATTTAAATATATTCACTTTGAGTTCAAATATGCATGTAGATTTCATACAAATTCGGTTGATCAACAAATTTCCAATATTTCGTCTGATTAAAATTATACCTATCTAGTCGTAAAATGAACATCCCTTGACATGCAAGTACGTGGATCCCGTTATGTGCATTTATTCATCGTCCATTCTCGTCCCCCTATAAAAGTTTTATCTAGGCCGTAAATAATATATCTTAATTTGCATTATTAATTTAAAATCCTAATTTAAATTGTGAGCAAATGCAATCCTAATATTAATAATTTTTCAAATTTTAAAGGAATAAGTAAATATTTTCTTCCAAGTCCTGATTATCAGGAGTTTTTTTTTTTTTTTTTTGTTACAGTCGATTCTATATATTGGAAACTATAGAGGATGATATGCCTGCGCGTTCCGGCGATTCTAATATCAAGGTAATTCTTGGCTTCTGTTCGGTCCGGTGACAATATTCAAGTTCGTCGAAAATCACCTGTTTCTATAATGCACTTGTATCCAAATCTGCTAATTCCAAATGCTCTTTCATTTCTGCAGTCGCAGGTCCAGCTCACATCCTATAGTGCTCTGATTCACTGAATTCAAATGCTTGCCTTACACATTCCACACATCGGGTAAATATTTACATAGAAGTATTGTGTTCAAAATTTCAGATAAAAATTATTTGATCATTCATAAGGATATATCATTTATACCACTATGGATGGTCAATAAGGATATATATGGATCATCCATAAGGAAATATTATTGTCTATGCATATATACGTAAATAAAATTAACCATGAAAATAATTTCACAGTAAGAAGACAAATGCTTATTACTACTCCAGTAGACATTTTTTATTGCTCTGATTATGGCTTGACGCTTCTGGTGACACCCTACCCTGATAAAAATTGAAGCGTAACGGTGCTCTTAATTCTTAAATTTGTACTTTTAAGCGTACCGGTACGCTTCAATTTTTGCCAGGGTAATCATGGCCAATGAGAATGTCTACTCGGGATATATCTATACAGTGTTGACAAAGAAACAAAACAAAATATAACGTATTATTCATTTATTATTTTTAATATTCTCTTCATTCTATTTATAAATACATTTTTAAATTGTTGAAAAAGTTACTATAAAACGACGTAGAAATTTTATAGAAGAAAAGGCTGTAGGAAATGAACCGTTAGCGATTCAGGTACTTAATAGGTTTATAGTAATGGAATGCATATTTGAGATGGTTATAA
This sequence comes from Trichopria nigra, assembly GCA_030522945.1. Classification (NCBI taxonomy): domain Eukaryota; kingdom Metazoa; phylum Arthropoda; class Insecta; order Hymenoptera; family Diapriidae; genus Trichopria; species Trichopria nigra. Next base: position 3,508 of record JAPYZR010000499.1, on the reverse strand, counting down.
CACCTACAGTTACATTTTGAAATAGGTTATAACATCTATATATACACTTAAAAAGAGACGTCTTTTACACTTAAGCTTTTTTATTATAATGCAGTGTATTATGTGTACAATATTACAAAATTGATCAGGAGTATTTTAAAAAGTTTTTATAAATCTTTGAAATAAATGAAATTGAAAGTGCAATTTAATTCAAAAGCTATTTATGTAATGTCATCTAAATATATTTACCATTTCTTCCTGACTTTTCAAAGTTAGTTATAAGAACGCGAGCCAAGTGGCATATTAGTCACTATGAACGATGAACTCAACGTTCGAAGGCAAGCATTTAAAAATCTTCGTGTCAATATGAAAATCCTATTCCTGATGATACTTTGCATGATAAAAAAGTTGCCGATTGATGGTATTGATAAGACAGGTCGACATTGTTAGACGCTGTTTTGAAACTGAATGCTGAAGCACGATTGTCCTTCTTTTTTCAAAATTTATCATACACTTTCATTAGTATAAGACATTCTGTAATCTAATTATTATCAAAGTCTACACAAGAAAAATACTAAAATGTTCAACCATTCTCTTTATATGCAGATTTTTACGTTTTTTACGATACGTTTCAAGAGACTTAGCTAAGTTATAATCCTAAATAGTGTACCTTTTATGTACATTATTGCAACTTCTGATTTTAAATTGCCCTTTTATCCAGTTAGGTACGTATAAAAAGTGGTTTATTTAATATATTCTTTAATATTTCATTAAGTGAGCTGATCAATGTATACTTTATGTTTTTTGTTATGTCACAATTATGTAACAGTTACATTAAAATGTCGCCTCAAAATTGGCACAGTTACATAACAGTGATTGTGACGTAATAGTTACATAGCAATAAATATAAACACAAATAAAATATTATTATTTTATTTTGTTAAGCTTACCTGTATTATAAAGTCAACACAAATATATAACTTATTTAATATATATAACTAATTTAATATATATATTAATAAATAGAATTGATTATCTTTAAGTGGTGCAATACTTATAGTAAGTTATTAGAAAATTCAACGGATAATAAAAAATATGCGAATAATAATCTTTCCAAATAACATAGAACCTCGTGTATGGTTTTTGAGTTTTTGTAACCTTGTGTCGTGACATGCGGTGCTGTTAAGGTTCAAACTTTCAATTAATATTACAAGAGGTAAGAAGTTGAAAAAATATAGATAGATTTTAGTCGGTTCTGTTTTGGCAGTCGAAAATAGAGATGCAACCAGGACCTTGCTCATTTTGTACGTAATCATCGAGACATCTGCATCCTGGTGGACCACATCTCTGTGAATGGCATAACATTAGGATATATTGAGCTTATACATTATCATTCTTCAAATTTGACAAAATATTGATATTTGATACAAAAATAATCATTTTTTACATTTATATTACCCTATTACACAAATAGTGCAAGTAATAATACGTACCAAAGTGAAACATGGACGAAGATCATTGTAATTTTTACATGTTATATTGCAAGCATACCCACAAGCATCGTCAAAATAGGCATTTTCTCCACAATCGGGCACTCTTGATTGGCCTGATACTGTTTAGAAATCCGAATCATTAAGTTTGAATAAATATACAATATAATATATAATAGTAACAAAACTTTCAAAAAACGTCCAGTATATGTTCATTTACCCTTCATACTGTATATATACATAATATATAGATATCCCTGGTAGAAATTAGTCGTGGCTATATATCGATTCTGTCTAGAATACGAAGAATAATGACAGGTTCTAGACTGGAAAGCTACATAGCCCCACAGTGGCGTAGCTAGAAAGACTGTAGCCCCGCGGCACCTAGCCGCGTGGCGGGAGGGTGGGGGCTGGGGGCGGCTGCAGCCCCCACAGCCCCTCCCCTCGCTACGCCACTGTAGTCCCAATGTAGCTGGTAGATGCCTAAAATTTTGTTCTTGTTCATCAATATTGTGATCACTATCGATAGTGAGCTGTCTGGGTTATCATTCTCATCATTATCATAATTATTATTATCGCAGCCATTAAGTTTATCACTGTCACTATTTCCAAGAAAAACATTATTTATATTATTATTCACTACATCATCTCTAAATTCTTCATTTCCTTCTCTTTCTTCACATTCTCCTTCCCAGGCTTCACTATCCTCCTCTAATTCTATATATATGCATTCCTTCCTTTCCTGCTCCTGACATTCTTCGTTGCTAATACAATGGATATTAATCCAAATTGTATTTCCTAATACCTAATACTTGCAATGTAGCAAATGATTCATATGTATTATTATTAAAGTTAATTCCACTAAATAGTACTCTTCAATTATTTATCACTTTTAATTGTGCTTTATGTTTTCATTTACGAAATGGTACACGTTCTTTCTTTTCCATATAGGAGAATTTTAATGGACTATTTTAACCTAAAAAAGAATTTGTTACAGTAATATATAGTCATGTCTGGTATTTTCTAGACAAGAGCGATATAGAAACGAGGCGGAATTTACAGTAATTTTCACTATAGATTTTCTAAGTCGAATCTAGATAGAATCGAGAAATTTTCTCGTACAAATTTTATGGTGATTTTCCGATATAGGTCCTTTACAATAAACCGGAATGCCACAATTACTTTCTGCCTGGGATACTCCATTAAGAAAATTAATATAATGTACAGTATATTAAATTTCATGACATTTTTAACAGTGATAGGATGTACTATCCGAAATTACTCTACTTTAAAATGTATAATATCTGAATGTGTTTTTAAACGTTATTTGGAACAAAAAAAATCTAATTTTAATTTCCTTCTTTTTGTAATTTAATTATGATTAGTTAAAATCTCATGCACTTCTTCTTCAATGTAATTCCCGATATTTCGTTCTTTTCCCATAATAAGAAATCACATGACACGTCAAGAGAATGTTATAAAAGTAGATAGAGTGGAATATATTTATCTGAGATGGCACTGGAATGTATTCCCATAAAAATGATCATATAGATTGCCCTGAATCGAATTAGGATATACATGTCATTTCAGGTGGTAATTTTTTATGAAATTTCAAATTAAACTTCGTTTACCGAAATTCAATCCGACGTATACTGTCGAAATGCCGATTCTGATGTGCTGATTTCGACATTCATCATTTTCTATGATTTAAATTTAACAGGTAAAAAATACAAATACTGGCTTCGGTAGCTCAGGTGGTAACGCGCTTGACTACCAAGTCGCAGGACGGAAGTTCGATTTCCATCGGTTGAACAATTTTTCCATTTGTATTAAAGCAGCAGTTTGCTATATGTAAGATGAGCCACGCTGTTTGTTTACATTTGGAAAGGTTGTTTATCCGGTGGTGAAACGACTCTAGACCGCTGCTATACTTGATGTGTGTTTCTGCAGTTTCCTACATCCTCGACAAAATGTAAGTATGGCGCCATCTAAAGTCGATCTGCAGCTCTCGCACCTATTGTTGCAATATTTATAGCACT
>JAPYZR010000498.1:0-43714 GCA_030522945.1 Trichopria nigra | reverse complement strand
CACAATCACTGTTATGTAACTGTGCCAATTTTGAGGCGACATTTTAATGTAACTGTTACATAATTGTGACATAACTTCTGTGAATGTTTGCTGGGATATGTACGTAAAATATGCACTCTGATTTGCTGCAGCGCTTATGCCCCAAAGAGTATAGCGAACCCAAAAGACTAGTTGGTATAGGTCGAATCCTTGTTGTCATTTTCTTGAATGGAATTATTTTTCTTTAATTTTTATTTAATGAATTATTATGATACCATCAAATGAAAGAAATGTTCAACACCTGTTCTTGGAGAAAATAATATGTATAATATGATCAGTCAGTACCCTAGTAGAAATCGATCCATTTTTTCCTTACACTATCCATTTCTCCTATGCCTTTAACATGGTAAATATCTGAAGTGTCTAAGAATTGGCTAAGAAATGTTTTCGTTTCTACCAGGGTATAGGTATGCAAAATATGTAAATATTACATGGGTCAATGGTAGTAAACGAATTACAAAAAAATGCATTTTATATGATTGAAAAAATTATTTTATAAGTCAATTTGGAGGTACTCAGAGATATTTAAAAATTTACGTTGAAGTCGTTTATAATAAAAAACTTAGATAAACATAAAAAAATGCCTACGGTGAAGCATTCCGAGGTTGTGCAGTCGTCAGAAAATAAATGATATAGATACCAACCCGTCTCATGCATGCAGGAAAGCGGGAAAACCCGTTTAGTCGTATACCCCTTATTGATAATGTAGAGAACGACCTTTTTTACTTTCATATTACTTTACCCCATTGGAAATTCGCATCTACCATTTTCGCATGGATGTTATTGGTTCAAATGAAAAGCAGCAACTATTATACGCAAGTTTTCATCTTTCATATTATATAAGATGAGCTCCAGTATATTGACACAATGCCTTTACTTATTCCAGGTAACATAAGGGGCCTCATAAAAGATGCACAACAAAGTACCATTAAAAGAAGATATCCATAGAAGGAAGAGAGAAGTAAAAAAAAAAAAAAATTTGTTATAAAGAACGAACAGAAAAAGTTCTTTTCACAACGGTATTAATAATTGTGCGCCATATTGGTATGGTACTGATAAGATATCGGATATAACACCTCACAGTACTTATTGTTAGTGTTGTACTAACAGTACTGAAAATATTATATATGTCTCCAGGACTCCAGTCTTGGCCCAGTATACTGGTTGAAAATTATCCGGAGAAATATCAAATCAGTCATCGGTTTTTTTACAATTGACCAATTATAGAAGCTAAGATATCTTCCATTTTCAATAAAATAAATATGCAATACTTAAGAAATCTGCCCTAGTTAACGTGAACTGTGGCGCTAACTATAGTGCCATTGTGTATCAGCTCGGCACTGGCTAGCACCACAGTTATTTTCTAAGGTGTTATATATCAATTTATTTAGCAGAATATATCATGATAATAACCAATCAGTGCTGAAAATACTATGAAGTTCGTCGGAGGTCCAGCGGGAAGAGCCCCTATATTGAGGTTGGCGATTAGAGGCCACGCTATTACTAACTTTAACTTTCTTTGAGAGAAAATAAATAAATAAATAAAGAATAAAAAATTAAAAATTAAAAAATTGACAGATATAAACATTTTCTCATAAATAAATTAACCGTACAATCCAAGTTTAATGTTAAAATGTCTGCATTTTATTTTAACTTTACTTTATTTTCAAGCTTATTTTCGTAGATTCATTACTCCAATACACACTGTTATATACTTCTACTACATTTTATAAATATAAGAAATACGTTATTGTAAATAGTTAAAATATATTCATATCAAATTAATATTGACATCCTGTCAGAATTACATTAAATTATCGATTGTTTCAGATATACGTAGCTTTTAAACATGTTGCAATTTCCATTCTGTACGACTTTTAGTGAATGATTCAGTTTTTATTTTTCCTGCAAAATTTCAATCGACAACTTTAAAATTTAATGAATTAAATGATATTCCTGATTAAAACCGATTCCAAACACATTCAATATAATTTAATCCATTATTGAATTTTTCAATATTATTAAATTATTATTTATTGTCTGGGCTGACTCACTGAGTAATTTTATTTTTTTATGTATATAAACTACATTTCATCAATTACAATTGGTAATTTATTGTTTTATTTAGTCTCTTTTAATATTGGCATCGTGTTGGTGATGTCGTTATCGTTGAAATCAATTTTCTTTTTTTTATAGAAAGAAATGTAGGTAAACAAATGGACTTGATTATTTTGATCTTATCTTATTGTACATCAGTGTACAGTCTTGGTATTACTAGTATCGTTACCATATACTACATGTTTTTGAAATAATGTAAATCGTATTTGCCGCATCCACATACAGTTCTTTCAAGGAGTTTTTAATCGCTGATGTGCCTTATAAACGGATACTTTAGAATCACGTAATAGTCTGAAACCTCTTGTTCGCGTTGAAATATGACATTGTAGCGCTTCAGTATATCAAGATGATAGAGTAACATTGATGGTCAATCTAACTTTTATTCATTACGATTTGAAAATGTTTTCGTTTTTTAATTTTAGTGGAGTGAAAATCAATATAAGAATACTGTAATGAAAACTTTTTATTGATTTTCCCTACGAAGTTTAAACCGGCAATTGTTATGTGGAGTGAAAAGTTGAATGCTATTGCTTGTTAAAATTGATTTCGAATATGTGATGCAATATAATTTAATCACGTATAGCATTTTTAAAATAATGGGGAAGTTTTTTGCCGCGCTACGTATTTCACATAAAAGTCCAATATTATTACGTGCAATGCATGTAATAATCAAAAACGTATTATACAATTCCACAATCCTCGGTTTCGTGCTCGAATCGGGTATCAGCACACCGCGATGCAGAACAGTGGTAGTAAAAAAACATTTCACTCATCGCCGCGATGTCCGCTAACGATTCTGCCGCAGAAGAAATACAGCCGTGTGCATAAATGTTTATTAATTCATTGTATTACCATTTCAACGGAGGGTTCTATAATTTATGGGTCGATTGGGCGCGTCGGGAATAGATTTTAATTCCCATAAATATGACATTTGTGCGACGTACCATTCGTAGTATCGACTTAGACAACCGAACAATATAAAAATTAGCTGACGTTGAAAAAGAATTTTGTTGAATGCAGCTAATGCGGATATTATAATTATGCTTTCAAAAGCTCGAAATGAAAATATCACATCTACTATATACGTATTTAGATTATTTCCTAAACAATTAAATTGTATGTTAAATATATATGCAAGTGGGGTTCTCCCATACATCCCCGACATGTATGTTTCTGTCAGACTTTATCCGTATGTTTTTACTGATTAGAATATAATACTGTCGAAAGACAAAATGCTGCGCGAAAATGAAATGGTCTAATAACATACTATATGCAAGTTTCTTTTGTTATTTGCCTACTTGTGTCAAATATACGTACATTATTAATTCTTCATACTGTACATACACATACATAAGTGTACAAACATTTCATTATATTTCTAACAGTGTATTGTTATATTTTTTAATTTTCTTAAATCTATAGCGGATTTTTCTATTTTTTTTTAAATGATCGTTGCACTTATAAATTTTTAATAATTTAATGTGTCTTTTAAGCATAATTCGTGAAAAAAATGTTTTCTTTAAGTTTTTGTGCTTATTGTGATTCGACGATTATTTTCTTATTATATTTTACTATTTATTTTCTTGTTGATAATAAAATTCTGAATGGGGCTAGTATAATGTCCGAAACGTTAAATTAAGGTTTTTTTAAATGTCCATTGACCGTACTACTAATACTTTGATTGTTCCTAAATATACTTATTTCGAAAGCGGTGAAAAAAATAATTATTGATATGCCTAAACATACGAGTTATAATTATCATTATTCATCATCATTAGTATATTAAATCAAAATTCATAAAAACATTTTTTCAGTCACTTTAATTTTTTAATTCGCGAATGCCAGATGTCAAAGTAACAAATGATAAAAGATGCTTGTTGCATAAGAGATGGTCATATTAAAGACTTTAATGCATGTCTTATTTTATATAATTCTTTATATCTATATTTTCTATAATGACAAAAAGATAGTACAATTAATATAATATGGTACACGGTATATGGTATATAATACATATAGCTATTATTTACAGCAGCGTATCACGTTACTATCGTATCTAAAAAGTTCTATTAATTGGCGTTCTCGCTAACACCGGCCGATTACAGGCTCGCTCATTACCGCGAACACAGGCCATGTATTTAGCCTCTGCACGGAAGCGTATCTGCAACAAGATAACGATTAATTCAGCTAAATCGCGGAGATTGTCCTCAACTGGTCAGAATTTGACATCTGATTCCACGAGTGAGACAACGACACACGAAATTACGCAAGAGAATCAGGGGGGTTTGTATACACTGGATCCTACAATAATGCACCATGCACAAACATACATGCATTGCGGCACAGAGAAGCCGAATGCTCGTCGTGCATTTCACTCTCAAGGTGTTCATAGCGCGGACGTGGCATTGCAATACCCTTTAGGGGATCACTCGACGCGAACTTCTCAGCCAGCGGAAATGAACCACCGATCGTCTGCTTTAATCTAGAACTAGAGCCAAATCAACTGGTCGAAAAGGATGAGATGCCGCCCGCCCAATAGCGCTCGCTAATTTGGCTCGTGTTACCTGCATACTTCATTCGTTCTATTCTCCTGTGGATGGTTAATTCTTATGTAAGTTGTCGAACAGAATTTTAATCGCAATTTCAGATAATCACCATCCAACCCACGAGCAATTACATGATGTGTATAATTTGTGTGTGAATTCCATAAGACTTTTATCCAAATATTTGTACATATTTGATAGAGATAAGTATTATCATACTTTTATTTACCACACCCTCTTCATCAAAAGGTATTATTATATCAAAATGTAGACTTTTTGTGCTTTCATTTCATTTTAAAGTAAGGGAGAATACTTAATAGAAAAGCAATAAATACTATTGCATAACCAACGAATCACCTACGTTTACGAACAAAGTCCTGACATCAGTACTTTCGTTTGTTTTTTTTGTATATTTCTCCTTGTACATTCGTAACAAGATCAACGGTTACACATGAAACTGAAGATTGCCCCGTACAGACAAGCGACAATGCTGTCACTATCATTGCCACAGGATCAATAGGTGTTTTGAGATAAAGAACAGAAATACTTGCTGCTGCAATAATAGTCTCATGTCTTGCAGGAACCGATTGTTCTGTCAAACACAGGATTTTTCATGTAATGGTCGCTTATCTCTTGGCTAAAATATGTTTATTGGGGATCCTCTTTACGTATCTTAGACGTCCATTAGGTGTTAAACGTTTGGCCCGATTTGTTTTTTAGTTGCATGTATAAATACTAAAATGAATATGAATGTTTAACCTAATGAAATTCTAGACTCTAATTGAAAATCACGAATTGACAAAAATACCTTCAACGTTCATCTATTTGTTATTTTCTGTATCTACACTGTATCCTATTCCATAGAATGTCATAATTAAATTAACGTATCAATTATAACTGTTATTATTTCATACTCTGTAAATTGCTCCATATACAGTTAACGTAAAGTGAAAGACCACCTAACCACAATTTACAGACATCACAAAGTAACAGTAAAAGGAATGTATATTACATAAATATACTTTTGCTATCAACCATCCGAAATTACACGTGAGAGCCTGTTCTTAAAATGTAAGGTTCTTTTTCGAAGCCTTTTGAGTAGTGAAAAAATCAAGGTATAACATTTCGATAGGTTAACCACGTAGAGGTAAAATATTGCACCGGCCCTCTAATTGACACTCATTTATCGTTTTAGGATGAATAGCAATTGCACTTTTAGCCTCGTACCAATGTTGAGTGGCAGTCAAGTATAGCGTTGGGTACATGTATACGCATGCATACTCGCGCTCGATGAGATACTCAACCGCAGGCGCGTTAATTAGACGGATGTAGCTCACGTGGCATAACGGTTTTGATATCGTGCTTTTCACACACGTACATATGTACGTCAAATAGTAGGTTACGTGGAATTTCTATTACACTTCGACACTAATAACCTACGTCGACAACCGGAATCTGGCTGTTGCTCATTGATGTAGGTGCGGTTGTGCGGAGCTCGAACGACACGACGACGATTTAGAATAATATATCTGTTGTAGGCTGTGCGAAATTCCGGTCAGAGTGAAGCTGACGGCTGCCCGGCACAACCCTTTTTTCATCTATTTCCTTTTCCGCCCCTTCACGGCAATTGAGTACAGAAAGTATTTACTTAGAGACTGACTTGCCGAATCAACCGGAACGCTTGGCCGCGAATGGCGGAAGCGCAGACCGTAATTTTAGGAGAACCTTGTGCGCACTCTGTAGGTACTCTCGTTGCACACCACTAATATAATCGGCGACTTGCTTTACTCAAACCGCGATCAACATCCACGCTATCCCAATCGACGTCTGGATGGGCGGCCACTAATTGGAGATATTATCGGTTTTATTACCCAACTCTGATTTGTAACTTGACAAAACATTTTTAACGTAAAATTCTGGGTGGAGATTTAAAATTAGTTGCTAAAATGTTCTTTGTTTGAAAAATTTGAAAGTTTCAGGATTCCGTTTACATTAAAAGTAACTGAATTTCCTGCAGAACAAAATTTTTAATGAAATGTTGGTAAGCTTTCACGTATATAGCGCATTGCAATATCCTAACTGGAAATGAAATTTCAGTAAACTTTTCATATTTGGTCTCTGAGCAATTAGTCGATATTGGCATGTTGTTGACTCTCCACTCAACTTTATTCATTAATAAGGATGTGATGAAGATATTACGCGTCTAAAAAATTTGTTGTTTGTTTATATATTTAAAAAACACGAATAAAACAAAGGTCGACAAGATAATTAAAAAATGTTTGTTCACCATATTCAATAGTAATAAAGGATCGATTTTAATTTATAGCTGCTGATCCAAAGAAAACACGTTTGTTACTTTTATATTGTAGATTATTAAGTATATGTGAAATCAACTGAAAGACAAAAGAAATTTGATCACTTTACATACCAATTTAAGTGAATAATTATCTTATTATTGCGTTTATGCAATATGCAATGTCTATTTGTTGTTAATAAAAGACTCCGTGTCGGGTTTTATAGCTCATATCACGTGAACTCGGATGGTTGGGCAATTTAATGCTGGCCTGTTTAAACATGATCGCGATGTTAGCTTAACTGGATATGCTGCATATGGGCAATAATTTACGCGCGTTATAGGGGATACGAGATGTGAGTGCAATTTGACCGGCTATATTCCAGGGACGATAGGTATATATATATACACATATATATACACACACTAAATCGAAAAAATAATCGAAAGGTGCGTGTATAAATCGACAAAGACAAAAATGCGTAATGCAAAATTTTAATATGAATCAATAACGAGTTGAATGGACAACGAAAGTTCAAGCGACCAATGCGGTAAATATCCAAAGAGATCAGAATGCCCGAAGACTTTGCCTCGCGCACCCGCGATAACAATTGGGAAAAAAAAGTTATAGCAACGTAGCGACGAAGAAAAGGAACAAAGAGAGTGGAGACAAAGAAGAAGCACGTTTGCACCCCAGGAGAAGTAAGTTACTGACCGGCGATTAGTATAATACATTCGTTTTACCAAGGCTTCTTTGAAGTAACGAAAATATGTTCATCTCGAGCAAGTTTTTATTTCCATACATATAAACAGATCTCACTGATTGCGTGAAGCATAATAACGACCAAAAATTCGTCGAAAATTGCCCTTGCGAAAAAGCACGTCTGCGTTTTAATTGGTATTCATCCTCTAATATTCTATAAATTTATACAAATTTTAATTTATGTCAGATATTTAGGAGCATACTTAATTGACGTAGTTATGTAATTCCTCGAAATTATTTATTATTACTTTGTTAGCCAACTCGTGCAGTAATTGAACTTTTTGTAAGCGAAGACTGTTGTTAAAGCATCGAAAATCGAATGGGATGTAAATTCCACATCTTTAAATAGTGCTTTCGCGTCTACTTTTGCTCGTGGAAGAATTATTAAACTGTATTTGAGGGCATTGAACGAATTTTTAAATTTTATTTAATGGTATCCTAAAAAAGGAAGATCTAAATTAATACGGTCTCTGATTCTGTTTAATAATTTATCTAATTCATTCAGGCTGACTTCCATTTGTACCACTCGTCTATATAAGCGCTTGCAAGTCCAAATTTTACATTTGATTTGACAATTTTAATGTTGATATTTTATTAACGAATTACATATATATATTACGTAAGTGGTATAATATAATGACATTAATTTGGTCGGGATTCAATTTAAATTTTATTAAAACCCAAACTTTGAACCTCTATAAGTAGTCGATTGTGAAATCCTCAGAAGGTTTTATGGAACTTTAAAGTCCAAAGTGAAAGATAATTCCGATTCGGGAAATGTTGCATCAAAACGGTTTCAAAGTTTCACTCGGAATATACATCACAGTAAAATAAAGCAATTGTATACTTAAAACTTCAAGTAGTTATCTACTGTATATATACTATACTATAGTTATCTATTGTTCGTAGTGTCATTTATTTTTGTACGATTTTTTGTCAAAGAATTCGATATATTTACATTCATGTAATCGCATGGAAAAATTTACTATTTATAAAAATTGTTGGATTAACTAAAAATATTGTAACTTCAACTGCGAACTCAGCCAAAATAAAATACTAGTCCAGTAACCTATTTATCGCCTGATGTGGAGAGCACTATGGAAATTAGTTCAACGATGTTTTTCAGTGCTGCAACAAAAATCTTTTTCTGTCCACATACCTGAATACATTGTTAATGTACAAAGTTTCATCTCATGCGAGAGAACGCAGTAATTTTGAAAACGGTGGACTTGAAAGTTTGGTCAGTTGCATTATTCCTTTTCATATATGGCGACGGCGATCGATGCTCCTTTGCTGCAGGGACTTTCGTAATTTTCGAAATAGCGGAAAGATATTTGATTCTCCGTGCAGGTATTTTAAAATTTAAACGCCAGTTCGTTGTATAGTTACTGAATTCAGTCAGCTGCAAAGTTCCGAACGCCAAGGAGCAGTTAAGGTTTCACATTCTTGCAATTGGGATCGATTATGGCCAAGTTTCACAAGTAATTCAGGCGTTAGCACTACTCACGCTAAGAGGAATATTATAAGCGTTTACTGCTTAAAAGATATACATCTTGCCGGGCCGACAGAAGGTATAGTATAAGAAAATAAGTTTTCAAAAAGGATAACTTAAGAATGGGATAACTGCTGACCATTCTATATACTGAATACGTACAAACTGTAATAAAATATAAAACAATATAGAAATATTGTTTTTGCAATGAACTCGAATGTCTGTTATTTTTACTGTGACTGAGAATGCTTAATGAAGCATATTGTTGTTATTATCAGGTTTCTTTCTTTCGGCATGTCAAGATCTTTCAGAATCTATCCCTGCCTCTCACTTTCTATCAGACCCTCTGTCTCTCAACGTCAATTTTCCCTCGTCCGCTCTTCTGATCTCCCTTCCTCTGTAAGCAGCACTGGAGTTTGCGAATCTGAGTTTCATGAAGAGTTTTGGCCTGTGGTAATCCTAACGAGAATCCCGTTCAAATGTTTGAAAGTTTCAGGATTCCGTTTGCTAGTGCACTATTGGAATCTTAGTTAGTAATCCTCTGCTCGAACGGTATTTCCGGGCGATTTAAAATAAGGCAGGTCGATCAGTTGCGAATCTTGCTTATGGCTAGAGTAACAACTTCGCAATTAATTAAACACCTCTGTCCATGACACTAAGCTATACAAAGGACGATATAGATGCCAACACCTGTTCTATCGTCATAGATATTCCTTAAGTACTGCTGGGATTAAAGTGTTTTTATTTTAATATGAAAATGATTACACAACGTTGAAAGGTAAGAGCGAATTGTGTATAATTAACCCGATATTGTCAATTAATTTTTTAGATAGAAATTTATTAGAAAATTATTTGAAATTATTGATTCTCATTGCATTTTTTATATTCATGTTCGAAAAAATATCTTATTCTGCATAGAATATATTTTTAAAGAATTTATGATTGTGAATAGTCTTACATTTATAAAAATATAGGCTATTTCCGGTTATATTACAAACAAGTCTGCCTGTAATACAACAAATAAATTATTTTAAGAGTTTTAAGAAAAAAGAAGTTAACATTGCTGGAACAAAAATATGGTAGATTTGAATTTATATTAAGACCAAAATTGGTTTATTCACTACAACCCCCTTGTGATCGATATCATCAATTGACTTTGCTCATGAACTGGCAGATTTTAAAAAGCAATGACATCTAACCATTTATTTCTTCAAGTGCTATTTTGCTATGGGCGCTCGATTCGTAGAAATAATAATTAAAATCGGTTTTGTGTAATGTACATACAAGAATTCTTTTCTTTTTACCTCATCTAATGAAAAATCATTCTTTGAATCCAGACAATGTCGATTCGTTTTTTTTTTGTCAAACATGAGCTTTTCCATCGCTGCGTATAGAATTTCGATTATCGTCGTCACCGCTAAATAACATGTTGGTATTTTTTAGATGTATTCCTGTTTCATTACTAGGGAATGTCCGAAGCCTTTGTGGAATAACAAAAAAGTACGCACATCATTGTGGAATGTATAATTTGATTTGTGTCTGTCATTTATAAGACCCGATGACATTGTTTTTGTAATGAGCCTTATTTGTTTCGCCAAAAAGGTGCAAGAAAGCACGTAATCTAGGCTACACTTTATCTAAAGTTGCATGTTTCTAGTTAATGAAAACTTTTTTGCACGTACTATAATTTGCAATTATAAAATGTGAATAAAATGTCATATTAAAAGACGAGTCAAATTGTTTGTAATAAAAATCTGTTTCATGTCAAATTCTGTATATTAAATATTAATTACTCTATTATATGCAAGACTTACTAATTGAGCGATTGTCGACAAAAGACCGTGGAAACGAGGTGCATAGTTTAATTATTTCAGTAATTTCATTCACTTTACGCTTGTACTGCATATCATGTCAACATATTTTTCATGCACGGGTTATACGAGATTTACTACTATTTTTTAACTTTTGTTTTTTTACAAACATCCAACTGTGGCACAGAATACAACGCCAAATTATTAATTAAATCCCTATAATTATCACCCAAGCCTCAAACAAATTGTCATTATTTATTTTTGAGTTTAATCGCGGTTTGTTCTTCAAGCTTGCGTGCTTCCATATATATATCGGGGCGACATGTAACCTGCAACCAGTTATAAAAGGAAGGTACAATAACGCTTATATCACATTTGCAACTTATTTCGCCCGAATGCAAAATGTTTTACTGGCATAACATCCAAATTAAAAATTAACACCCAAAAATGTAAGGATAAAAATATTTAAAGCAGTTATAATTGAATTACTTCATAATATTATAGTAAAATATAATATTTAGTTTTAAATTATGAACCCAGATGCAAGTATACAATTTCACGTTTAGGTGGTATAATAATGGAAATTGAGACTTTTCGAAACAATTGAAATAATTCAACGTAACGTAATCATGATCTATATCGTTTTAAAGGCAATGCAATAAATAGTATATATTTATATAGTAGTAATGTGTAACATGGTTTAATCTGTATTTTACCTAATTCCAAAGAAATTTTTCTAAAAATTTATGTAATATTATCTGATATCTATAGATCACAATTTTTACCGGGAATTAAAAGTGATCTTTCGATCTTTCAACGTCTCTTCAATTTGTTTTAAAATTGATATTCGTTTTATGTGAATTTTGGTTGGTTATCTGTGGTAATTTGATACATGATATCATGTATAGAGAGAGATCGCGATAATTAGTTCCATATCAATCCCTTATCCGTCAAATGATGAGTGGTGTTGCCGTCTTTATTATTATACATGTCTTATATTTTATTACGTATATTTATTTACATTTTTTTAACTATTAACCCATCTATAGTCATAATTTCAACTATACTATCATAAAGGCAATATATTGAACATTTTTTAATCAATTTTGTTAGAATTTAAAAAATGGTCCGACCTTTGGAAAATATATATTAAAAACTTTAAAACGATTTTTGGAAATTATCCTATAATAATTCGGTAAAATCAATATATTTACAAGAAATCTCATTTAAAGAACTATAAAAATCAAATTCTACATTAATTTTTTTGGCTGTCGCTTTTATGTGTAACTAAATTAATTAACAGGAGAACAGAAACTGACATTTTTTCAAACTGCACCCAACCTTTAATAAATTCGATACAAACATACTGCACATGCGGTCAGGAATACTTCTTACCATATACCAACCATAAACAAATAATCAAACAAGAAAGATAAATTATGTGAAAAAAGTTGTCGATTTGACGTGGAATGCCCCATACACATATATATGCATACATATACGAAAGTTTATTTTCATTGATACGTAACCAATTGATTTATTGATAAAAATAACCGGAGTTTCGGTACATTTGAGAATCATTTTTTGCAATATCAAAACCATAATTTTACACGTAATATTGTAAAATTTTGGACATGCAATAGTAAGAATGCTTTTCGTGAAGATATTTATAAAGTGCGTCATTTACTTCGTAACGTTTCTTGCTGTTGTACAGTTTAAGTCTACAGGATCGTCTTTTCTCCGTAAACATTCCATACTCTTCCTGTAATTGCGTACGTGAAGCAATGTCACGTATGTACCGCCTCATTTAATTTACATGTGTATGTAATTGATTGAGAATTCCATTTATCACGCTGCACTAAGTAAGAAATTTCCTTTTATGGAATATTTTCATAGGCATTTAGTGAAACAGCGATGTGAAGAAATTGAAATTTCTTCTCCTAAGTTTTCTAATTTTCAAATGTTGAAAGAAACAGATTTCTCACTGTAAACTGCAATTTACTCAAGGTGTGACATATATGTGCTAATCTATGCAATTAAATTCTTGAATAAACAGATTTAATTTAAGTTTATTTATTAAAAATTTAGAGTACACTCATGTATGTAGCGTTGGGTCATATAATATTATTTATTTTATTTACAAAATATTTATATTTTTATTTATGGGTTTAGTAAATTTACATATATATTATTTCAACACCGGTCGACAACCAAAAATACCGCATCCTCGAATCGTAAGCTTCGAATATCATTTGCGACTTATTTCGAAACTTAACATTGCTACCGACCAAATGGCTTCACACCCTGAATACCACAGTACTGTTTTATAAAGAGACTTAAATAACATTATTACAAATGAATATATAGATGACCATAGAAGTCCTGAGCATATGAGGAAGACGGGACTGCAGGGAGATAAATACAACGAACGTACATTACGTAAGAGTGTCTCTTATTTTCATTGGGTAAGTATCTCGTTAGGGGCAGAAGTTCGTCTTACTGTTTAATATGAGATCGTTCCTTCCATAAACTTCTATATATTATATCTACTATAATATAATATTACAAATACCAATAGGTATTTGGAGTAGAAAGCAAAGAACATTGCGTCTTAAAGTTATTTAGGGATATTGAACTCTTCATCGATGTGAAGACGACGTACTCCAAACCTATAGGATCGGCATTGAGAAAGGTTTTATCGGGAGTTTCTAGATAACGAGGAAGTATAATATTATCGTTTATATGATAGTTTCCCAGGATAAGCAACACTAGTCGGGCTTAGAACTTAGATGTCGACCCGCGCTAGAGATATCAAATGTTGTTTGCAATTTCCACATATTCATTTATAGTGAGTTTCTCCACTCTGAGGAATTTAGATAGTGATTAATAATATAACGACGTATTATTTTAATGGTCCAGAAGGTAAGGTTCTGATAATGAGAAGTGTGAAAACTTCAATAATGTTTGTGAAAGTCCGTAAGTCCAAAAGGAGATTTCTTGGTAAAAAAAAAAAAAAAACGATAGAGAATTACTCCTTCTTTTTATAATACACATTGAAAAAAAAGCAGGAAAAAAACGTTCAGTAAGGCTTGCAAGTACATGCTACTTGTTGAACCGCTTCTTTCCGAAGCAGTAAGTCGCAGTACAAAAGGTCCAAAATGATGACGTCGAATTCTGAAGACTTTTTGTCGAAAGCAGCGTTGAGTTGTCGGAATGAGAATCCTTTAAAAATAAAACTGGCTGCATCACAAGGTACTTTCCAAGTGGAAATCTAAATCTTGTTTCGCGCTTTAAGGCTTCGAATGGGGCGATGGCGTACGATTGAGGTAACGGGTGAAACGGTCTTTCGAAGCTCCCCTTCACCTTCGGGTACATATCCGATCGAACCGGTAGGGAAAGGGACTTTACACGCGTTCCGAACAGAGCGGGGTGACACGCGGGCCAAAGTAACTCTCGATCCATTTCGACGATAACAATTCTGCGAATAGCGAGGCAGCAGTACCCACTTCGTACTGATAGTGACTCGATTCGAAGCGACGTTATCGTAAGCTTGCAATGCAATTCAGTCGAGCTCCGCTCGTGCTTTTTTCTAAACAAGAAAAACGAAAGGGAAATCATTTAATGAGTTTATTTTTACATCCAAGCAAAATGAGAATCAATTCGCCCTTGTTCACGTCTTTTGCCGAGGACGACGACGGAGTAAGGTGTTGCACTTTATTTCGACCCGTTTGCGAAATGTATGCAAATGTGTTTGATGTGGTGTCGAGATCGCTCTATAGATACAGCGACTGGTATCTTTATAGCCCGAGTTGGATGGAATGCGGCAACAAATCAAAATCGATCGTCTGGTGCTGCTACTAAATGATTGTAAATCACGTCGTCGGTCTTTATGTATGATGGAAAATGTACAACAAAAAAGCGATAGGAACACAAAACTCGATTATACTCTTTTACAAACAACCAGTTTCATTCATTGGAAATTGCTTTTATGATGAACGTCTTTTAGGGCTGTTTTCGATTCATTGAACCTGCAAAAAAGTTGTTGGTAGATGTTTCCCAATTTATTCTGATCATTTTCATTTTAGAAGTGAACAAATGCAATTTTATATATTCCAAATCAATTTTAAAGATGAAGTCATTCACAGCGGCAAACGATAATATTTGACCGATCCGTACTGTTTATATATATATACACGTATATGTGTGTGTATGTGTGTCATATAACCAAAGTGCTTTTAGTTTGATTTCAAAAACCCGTGACATGTGCTTCAGGTTGTTTAGGAAAGATATGGAAAAAAAGACAACTTGGTGGATATATATACATATAAAATTGGGATCCAAACGAATGCACCCATTGATCACATATATAGTAAATATGTAAAAAATAGAAAAATGTTGTGGTTTTCAATATTTGACGTCGATAAAATTCATCTCAAATAATCCTTTACGGTAGTTTAGGTTTAAATCCTTTAATTAAGAAAACGTGAAAAGTTATTGTTCAAAGACAATTTGGCAAAGTCTAAAAATGTTTAACGTACAAGTCTCAAATAATCGTTTGCAATTCCGATCTAATGATACGAATTTGTGGATCACGTTTTGAAAAATAACTGATTAATATCATTAATAACTAAGAATGGTATATAATTAATTTAGTGTGAATGTATTTATTACAAAAAACTATAATGCATCATTCACTATGACGTCCGTGCCACAAATTTTGATGATTTATATCTTACGAAAGATGGAAATTTTCTGGTCGCTGAATCAGAATATCCAACTTTACTTTTATTTTATTATGTTATGATTTTCACGGATTGATAAAAGACATTTATAGGCCAAATACTTGGATTTTTTAAAGTATTTAAAATAAATTTCACTTCATATCGAGCCAGGAATGGACTGCGAATGGCCAAAACCCGAATTGTGCTACTGGAATGCAATCAATGTTCACTGCGGATATAATTATTTCATTTATTCACAAAGCTTTATCAATTAATGGCTAATAAAAAATGTATATTTTTTATCTTTTTTTAATGGGATAGATATATTAACACTGGCGATTATATTTACTAAATTCGTTCTAAATTGATCGAATAAAATGAAAAAAAACCTACACTATTGGCCCAAAAATTAAAGTGTGGACGGGCAGTCAGATATTACACTGAAGAAAGATTTGGTAATTTTGACGATAGTGGGAACTAAATATTTGGTCATTTACATTGCTGTAGTTTTCGTTCTATCATGGCAGTATACATATATAGTGAGTGTTATATTATAAAGTTTATTTTATACAATAACTCAATGAGCATAATGGATGTGTAAATGCATATGTATGACGCATGTATACCGCCTGTTAATTTGTACACTCATGTATGACTCATACGCAAACCACCCTTTTTGAATAGCCTGACTATTAATTCTGCGTGACTTTTATCCGCTACTGCATACACACGTTGTTTTCCGACACATCTCTTGGGCGTTATGCCTTCGCCACCGACTAACTTCGTGGTATCGAAGTTATCCGTCGTTCAGCAGCATTCAGAACGACCGTACAGGTCCATACAAATATAGTAGTTATTTTAATTGCAGGTCCAATTAGCGCACGCTTCCGATCAAGTACACTTCACTTGTGGTCGGGAACTCGAAACACGTGTCCAATTATCAATTCCTCGCTCCTACAACCGGCAGTCGTCGTCTTTACATTTACACGCCATTCCCGCCTACCGTCGTTGCGAGATTTCCTAGTGCATTCCCCACAAACACACGGACGCGTAAACACACGAGCTTCAAATTCAATACATACAAAAACGTATTGAGATGGGTATACGATATCGCGTTTCTCGAGGGTCGCGTAAGTGGTGGAAGCACATGTGTGCAGTGATACGGCAACGGAGAAAATAATTGCAGCCACCTCGATGCTAGGTTCGAGAAGTACCTATATATATCGTAAATAATGCCACGCTCTGTTGCGCGTGGTCCATTGTTGGTTACGGCGTCGTCTTCGCGCCGCTGACGATATCGTCACCTACACCCTTACGACGTTGATGGACGTGTCGGGCTCAGGTCTCCTATATAGCGTCGAAACGTGCACTATACTGGTTCCAAGGCTGTTGTGACGAGTGTCATCGAACGTAAAATGCCCGAGATGTCTCGTCCAATTTCGCAAAGATATGTACACACGCATTGCGAAATGTGATCGATTGCTTTAATTATACCGAGGCTTATTAATGCTTCATTTTTTATTATAGTACCTACTCTTAATGACCTAACTATCTGGCGCTTGAAACAAGGTTATTATATTCAATTAATTATTTTCTTCTTATGCCGTATTTATATCAATAATTTAATTTGGCATTTTCATGATAAAGCAATGAAATACGTATATTTTTCACATTGATTTCTTATAATTAGAGTAACCAGCCTTACTTACTTTAGAAGTTTAGATACTTGGCGTGCAGTTTATGGATCTTCGAACGAGGATGGTTTGCTTTACTGGTAGTAAAGTTTTGTTTAGAAATATAACCCTAGCAGCCCTGAAGCTTAATAATGGTTGCAATGAGATTATTCTAATGTTGGACCTTACAGAAACATATAACTAAAATTTGAAACAAGGTTCTAAGATGATGGAGATAGGAAAGCTCAAAATTTGATACCTATACCTACATCAATACGATTATAAAATGCTACCAACGAGCACAGCATAACCGATGAAGCAGAGCAATGAAATATACGAAATGAATTGATTGAAATATATGTATATATACATATAAATGGAATGACAGTTATTATTAGAAATGTCGAGAACCTTCATATTTCACCTCAAAACTTTGTTTCGTAAAGTTTAGCCCCTTTTAAATTAATCCTGACATCCTTCGTATTGATGATGATATAAATGTTTTGTAATTGCTCTAATCACGTCTTAGATATACATCTAGGGACGCGGAGATGAGCTGAAAACGACATAGCACAAAGTGGAGCGTAGTCTTGACATTAACAAATGAGTGCACTGTCGAGTTTCGGTCTCGCCTTTCCCCCCTTCCCAGCCACCTCTGCCCCCCTCGTCCCTTTGGTAAGTAAGCGTATGCACCTTAACCAAGTCGCCGCACCTGCACGGGCGAGCAGCAACAGCCGACTCGGCGCTTTCGCGAAATCTGAGCAAACTTTCGACATAAATAAAGGGTAAACAACGAGCCGAGAAACGCATTTCCGCGAAACTCATGGCTCTTTACCCCACTATGCCCTTTAGAACTCCGGAACCTTAGCCTTATGCACCCCAGGCCACCCAACACGAACTTCGTGTTCTTCATGCTGACGTATTAGCGCTTAAGCGCATCCTCTTAGGATTCAATCTCGAATCCGCCAACGAAAGACGGGACGCGGCTGAGGCCTTTATAAGTTGATGCATACAGAAAATCGTATGTAAGTCAACTTAGGAATTTTCCACGCTCAAAGGGCGAATGCAAATCCTACGGAAATGCATGGAAAAGTGAATTAAAATTTTCACCTGTAACAGACCTCTGGAAGTTTTTTACGGACCACACAGTTTAAACTAACTCAATTCTCGATTCAGGAACGAAATTCGAATCATTCCGGACTTTGAAGCGGCTTTAAGGCATGGTTATAGGCAGAATAACGTTTTCTTCTTCTTAATAAACAACGTTTTATATAATTGAATACCGAGCGACTTGACAAACTCTTTAATAGCTTTCTATATTCTATATGAACTTAACATTCAGATTCATAACTGGAAAACATAAATCAATTCATATTGTGATAAATTTATTAATTTTATGACTCAGCAATGCAAAAAAAGAAAGATCATAAAACATGATATAAGTATAAGACTTCACAGCTGAAGTGGCAAAAGTAAAGAGTTTTTCGAGCACGGAGCGCTGGCACAAAGCGCCTTGAGCTACTTTAATTGAAAAGTTCTTGCATATATACGGGATTTTCTAGGGGCTAGAGAAGAGTTTATTAAAGCATCAATCATAACAAGTCACCATAAGTTTGATAAAGATAATCCTTCTAAATAAGACGAAAGATCATTTCGATTTGTGTTCTGTACTTTTAGCGCAAATGCTACCCATAAACGGATCGAAAAAAAATATAATAGTACTACATGATATTGCAAATTTTCATTTTTCGTTTTGACCTTGAACTGCTGAAAGGTATTGCATTTTATTACCACAATCAAATTAAATGTGACATAGCGGACGCGATGTTTATTTTATAAAGTCGTTGTTATCGTAAATACTCATTATGATCGCCTAACATGAAAAACCGCGGAATAATTTTCATTAACTCTCATAATGTACAGACGTAACACAAGCGTTATAAGACTGTCACATTTTTTTTGTATTGCGGAATTAATGGCACTTGGAAGTTTAGCACATAACGTATACGTCGCCGGTGTATTTGCACACACCCGGGTCACAATAAAATATATGTCTCGGGTACTTTTCCGTAAAGGAAAAGATTTATTTTTCCCGCATAAATAGTACGAGTTGTGCGAAATTATCTTTGTGTACGTGTGTGCGTATCCGTGAAGTTTTTTAACTAGTACCTATACCATAAATGTATATACAGACTAGACAAAATTGAAAATGGTTTCTTTCAATTTAAGCATCGTATGAACAAAAACTAATTAAGCAAGGTCTAAATAATTGTGAAATAACATGAATACCTTTAAATTTTTACAAATTTGCAACACGAGGAGAGAATTCTTTTGTGAGCAATTATAACGACGAATCATTTATATACATTATATACATTAATCTATTAAAATAACAATCTGTCCGGGATTATGCTTGCAAAGAATGGGTTATATATCACGGTACTTGTTTACCACTTTACAAACTTTGTAAGCATTAAATTAATGCATTCAGTTCAAGCAGCAGTCAAGCAAGTTAAAAAAATTAACAGTTCGATGCATATTATGTGAATAATAAAAGAATGTTTTAAATTGAAAATCAGATCAATTTTCATAGAGGTTCGACTAATAAAAACGAGTAAAATTACTTTTCATAACCTGCTCACAATTTTATGTAAATGTACTCATTTTAAGCTCACTTGAACAGAAATAAATAATAAATCTTTAGTTTGTTTGCCGCCGTTTTATGTTGTTTTTTGAATTGAATCGCCCGAAATTGAATACCGAGCGACTTACACAAAGAAACTCGGTACTCTAAATCGATTTCACAGGCATACTGTTTATGTTTACAAATTATAGCGGTTAATGAATAATCCGACAGTTTGGTAAAACTATTCAATGCGTTGTAGATGACATTATTAAAAACGGTGTAATTAATGAAATTTATGGAGCGCGTGCAATTTCGGAATTGGCAATTGGAATTTTTGTTAGTATATGACAAGAAATATATTTTGAAATATTATGACATTTGACGCACTTATAACGTTGTCAATGAGATGTCAACTATAAATTTAAAAAAAATGCGATATTAATGGCGATATAATGTCGAATACCAAAAGACTAAATCCAACAGATTGTTATGGCCATTTTATTATCGCATTCGCCTAACTGCTAATATTCTGCAAAGTTGCCAAATGATGTACTTTCAAAATCTTTAAGTTGCTGAGGAAACGAATGGACATGCAAAATAACGTTTCTCCTCGGTGCTCCTAAATCCTCCTGTGGTATTCTTTACATCATTGATATTTAAATTCCAGATCGTCTTACCTTTAAGAAAGAAATGTAATATTCGACATCATTTAGCTACAGTTTTACCAAGTTTTGCAAAGTTTGATCTCTTAAAATGCAACTTGAATATACATATAATGAAATATACCGAGTAAAATTGCAGTACAATATTGGTTCAATTTAGAAGGCAACACAATACATTGGACACGTTTTTAGTTTGGTTGGACAAAATGTACATTTCGTCGTCGAATAGAAAAACAGTCCGCATATGGAGATAACGTTGCGGTAAAAGACGCGCGACGGAAAAGAAACGATGGGCTATGGCAAGAGCTTGGACAGAGATAGGAGCAATGAAAAAAATTCACCTTGCAGCTTCCATTTTTCGCAGCGGATTATTATCGCGTATGCCAAGTTTCAACGACGTAGCGTTTGGAAGGGGGTGCTTTAAAGGGTCCCCTTGGCACCGGTAGACCGGGTAGACCTCATCCTAGCGCACCGGTATATATAGATTGCTGCCGCAGCAGGCTGCTTACTTTTTCGCGACTGCGCGACTTGCCACCGCTAAAGTCCTCCGCCGTATCCCCGACATGAATATGCATTGCACGTACAGGTAATTATAAATGTATATACATTTGCATTATGCATGTATTAGCGCGTGTTACTTACGAAGCTTTTGTGCATGCGCGTAAATGCATCGTTGCATCTTTACACGTTGTACATACCTTTCGGGGTATTAAATTTCGCGACCGCGTTCGTTGCATCGAGCTTGAACGCAGGGACTTGGCTTTTCGATATCGGCGAATAGTAGTATACGTACAGCCCATGTCACGTGGCAATAATTGTTACGAAACACACGACGCGCCTCCCGGTGCACCCATAGCCTCCGTATGGCTATTAAGTAATCAACTCTGGAAGAGTTAATCCCGAAGCGCCTTGCAGCGGCGAGCGGCGCATGGCTTTCCAATACATATGGATTCAGTTAAATCGGTCTTGAACGCGGAGTCAAATTGAATTTCTATTCCAGCATTAAGTGCGCCAGCAAGTGAAAAACTCAATTATGAGAATTACTGCCTCGAAGGATTGAAATTATAGTACCTCGCGACAGTACGCGGAGGGAATCCTTCTTTAAATAATTAACGCGATGGGTTAATGCATCGCTATATATATATGTTCGTAAATCGGCGTGTCAGGAAAATAACAACTTTAACCTCAAATATGAACTGTAATGGTATTAATGAATTTTAAAAATAAAATCTCACAAGCAATATTCAATAAATATGTCATTTAGTATATATACTACATTTATATTCTTATATAAATTATGTCATAAATTATACATTATACACAATATATACAAAATCATCAAAAGTTAATAATAATGTATAAATTTTATATGATGTTATTGAGAATTTTATGCAGATAAAATCTGCGAATAATTGTATGTATTTATATATATGTAAATGTATATGCTATTTCGATAAATTCTGCCATTAATTTGTGGATCACTACTTTCCTGCTAACGTAATTTTATAATACGAATGGAATTTATATAGACCGTATGTCGTGCCTTTGTCATCCAAATAATCGGCGATACCTATATATACATACGAGAGTCGATGTATTTGAATCAGCGGAAATCATTGAACATTAGTGAATATTTGCTGATTTTCTGCATAGAAACTGAAACTGGGTTAAGCAGCATCTGGTTCTGCATTGGAAATGAATAATTGCTGTTTCGCAACTTTTATTCGCTGATTACGAATGACAAACTACGCTGAGAAAAAAGATTGATCTAAAATACCAAAAAATTCGCATTTAATGCCCCTCGTCGTTGTGGTTAAATATAGCTACGATTCCAGCAATTTTGTACAATTTTGTCGATTATGTGACAATTACGTAACAACAATTTAATAATTACGTAAAAAGTGACATTTATGTAACTGTTGCGTAACTGTTACTGTCAATGTTTGCAGGGATTATTACACTTACTGCATGCCTTCTAACAAACTCTACGAGGAACGTATAACCATTTTGGAATCGTTTTTAGGTTTAATTCATTTTCATAAAAGCGATTGAAGTATTAGTTCGATTTTTGCTTTATTGACTATTCTTCCTTATTAATACAAATTGTCATGACGTAAATAAACCTAAATGATCAACAATGTTTCAACAAACAAAACATAAACTGTCTGAAAAATGACATATTCATCTTGTCGTATGTCGTAGGAAGCGTAAACCAATGAATAATGCGTGACATTACAAAACAAATGCATATTCACTGCTTTAATCCGGGCACCGTTGAAAGTTGAGAATTGCTGCTCTGATGTCAAGCGAAGCTGGATGACAGAAAGCAGTTGATTAACGGACGTATTCTTCGGTGAACAAAAATTGCGAACGAACGGGCTTACGTACTTGTCTACTTTAATCTAGGGAATGCATCGGGTCTTGTGTTTTTTCGTTATTTTTCAAAAGCTGGTACGGCTAAAAAATGAGCCGCATAATTAAGAGAACCATCTTTATCGGGTGTGATGTTGCAGGTACAATTTGTAATATGTTAAATAGTCTGCCTTTCGCTATCAAGATATAGTATTCACAACACACGCATATCATAAGCCGAAGAAACTGGAGTGGTATTGATTATCATGACCTATAAAATTTTTAGATAAAAAAGACCGTTACTAACCTTATTAGATTGGCTGTCATCGATTTTGCTTTTGATAAAACACGCTTTTGGGTGTTTTTCAGAATGGTCCTTCCAGCTTTTCGGTATAAAGTTAGCAGTCCCATGCATTACTATGTTTAAATAAGGATCATTAAATTCGGAATTGCCAAATTAAATGAGCCTTACATTATTTGGTATAAAACAGAGCGAATTGCGAACTTGGGCCTTTCAAGTTTACCCATTACTCTGTCATCGTATACTTATTCATTATTTTGCACTATCCTTATAACTATTTGTATGGTATCGACTATACTTTATACGATAAAATACTAATATCGATTTAATTTTTCTGATTTAACAAGTTTAATCGCATAGAATTATATTTTAAATAAGGCTATAAAGCCATTGCAAAATTATTAAATGAGTAAAGACAAAATTAGCACAAACAGAAATGAAAAACGTATAGCCATATATTTGACGGCCGTAATTTCGAAAATGGATGTTGCAGGTATAAAAATGATATTTAGGTCATTGGTAACTTTATCACATATTAATGGAGTCTATCGGAACATTTCGCGGTTTCACGACTTTCCGGGAATGACACCTTAACGTTTTTATATCTGACCTGCTTGTATAATACCAGCCAGTCTGGCGGTGGACGAATATACGCGTAGCGGTCAATGCGAAAAATATTCAACTGAAACGAAAATATGTACTCTCCGCAGACACATTTCATGCTTATCTACCTTCTTGCATAAAACCCTATTTATGTTCTGTGCGCTCTACTTCAATGCTGGGCGCATTATTTTATCCAGCAGGATTTGTGAAACGTCGAAATGCGATGTTTTACTGTTTGTCTTCTTTTCATCTTTTCTCTTTTCTTCTGTTTCTCTAATAGAATACTTCTTCGTATCTTTCATGGTGCAAGCCAGGACTATTTGAATTTCATGGCACCTCGTACTATAGGTCGGGCGTCGTATAACGCTGCATCCTTTCTCTCCATCGATGGGGATATGCTTCTATAGTTGTTTTGTTCGAGTCAATCCTTTAAGCTTGCTCTTAGGTTGTAGTAGAACATAATATCTTAAGTACTCTAGTTATTTCATAGCTAAGAATGAAATGATGATAGATCAGCTTTTGGAAAAGGTCAAAACAAGTTAATATTACAGATTTCAATGCATCATTGCAGTATAATTTCTTTAAAAGCTCTCCAATCATCTGGAACAGGTATATTATCGATTAGTCGTCTGCTCCTCTTTCTGTTCATGCCAGTTTAGAACATTAAACTAGATTCTCTTAAATAACGTCGATATTAATATTGATGTCCATAGTTTATCAATAGAAGACCCTACAAAATTTCTCTTATGGTATTCTCACGCATAATGACTAAAAGCCTGAACAGTAGAAGAATGGAATCCTCTTCCAAGCCAACTCTTTCTTTCCCTGGCTCATATATACGTATACGTGGTTGTGACTAATAATGCGGGTGAACACTATCAGTCGCCCACTATTAGTACGCGATTAAACCCTAGTGCACCATATTATTAAATTTGATATTATTAATTCAAAAAGCAAATCTATATACAATATAGTATAACTTATTGTGCAGATTTTAATATTCATATTCAGTTCTAAAAATACTCAATACACGTATTCAATTCTATATAATTTCAGAAGTACGATTCTATACAAATCACTTTTACGCGGTCTGCAATTGCAGTCAAGAAATTGAACAGTGCAGCAATTATAAAATTGAGAGATGCACGACAAATGCATATAAAAATATTGAACAAAGCAAAAACAAACAAATTTTCACTGATGCGACGCTGTTCCTAACAACTCGTCGCGAGCCGTACGTTTGAACAACCATCCGCATACACACTCGAAGCCAAACGCCGGCTGCGTGCTCCGAGGCTATTCATAAATTTTTCATTCAGAGTTTTCGTAATTAAACGTGGTTCTTTGTCTCTGTGCATCTCCTATGAAGGCGAGCATTAACTTTTCATCTTGGTTGTCCTATAAGGTCAGCCTACTTTTCAGTTTTAGCCTGTTCACATTTGACCGAAAAACATAAACATTATGCACGTAAATCCCAAATGGCACCCTTAAAGTCAAGTACCTTTATTCTCAGTGAAAAATTACGCTTTTATATACTCTCTTGTTGCGCTGAAGCCCTGCAGATTATTCACGCGGTAGCGTCTGGCCATTGGGGGCACGGCGCCGGTGATTACCTTGGCTAATCAATTGTAACATCTGGATCGCCTTTAATCCCCTTCAATCAGGTTATATTACGAAGAACGTAATATTTGATAAAAACCGGTGTTGTTCAGCTAAGGGAAAGTGCATCACTTCCGACAACTTCGTTTTGGATAGTACAATATTTAACAGAGCGTTAGTTTGTTATGGTGCGTTTGACCCGAGTAGGAAACATTATTATTGCAACTATAATCTCAAATCGCCAATAATATCTCAATAATTATGATTTTTTAATTCTGTTTGATGCGTCAAGATCATATATAAGGTTATCAATGTCCATCCATGTCATAATATTATAATGTGATACAAACATCCCTATACTCGATATGTATAGCGATTATTAACATTCAGGATCTATCGCTATTTTATAGACGTACGCAGTGATGTTTCGTGCATGGTCTGTACAATTTATTAAGGGTTGTAGTATTCGTTTATCGCATTGAGAAGTATTTTTAGAAAGTTTCGAAAATGGCATGGTCAATTATACAGATATATACGGAAAAGACAATTTATAAAGTCACGGCTTTGCCTCGGGTTTATGCGATCAGCAGAGGATTAACCCCGATTTCTCCCCGTTGTCTTGAGAACAAAGACGCCAAGAATAACGTTGGCATTATTGACTGGATTTAATATCACTGCCTTATCATTATAAAGGAATACGATAGTAGAATTATATAGAGATCGATTCTCAATAAAATTATTCGATCGAGCATCATTCTTTGCAGAAATAAAAAGCAGAAGAAGACCGCTCGTTGAAGCGAGCGGCAGGTGAAAAATTGCGGCGTGATGACTCGAGGATTCGCCTCGCTCGTTAATATTCTTGTCGAAAAGTCCGAACAATTGAAATTTATCATTCGTTTATTGCAAAAACGCCTAAAAGAGTAAAATTGATTTTACGAAATTATACGGTAACGGTAAATTACGCTATTGAAATGTAACGTGTATTCCGTCCACGCGATATATTTCTCCGCTGCAAGTATACGTGTATAGATCAGTATACGGATAACTGGAAGATCCGCTTTTCCTTATTCCCCTAGCTCCCATTCCCTGGCTCCTATGTTTACTTCCTTCATTTTATTTTTATCCGGCGAGACGTATAGTATAGGGTCGTTGTCGAGTTTTTAACAATAACTCGATCAATAACGTTCCCCCGTTATACTGCTTTCCTCTTGGACGTTTCTTTTTATTTCAATACTTCCTCACCTTCCTCTTCCTTTTCGTTTCTATCTCCTTCTTTCCTAGAGATGACTCTTCGTTCACTGGACTAAATGAACAACTTTGCATATTCCGACAATGCGAATGCGTTTAACGACGCACCGACTTCGACGTACGGATTGTATTCAAGGGCAATGGGCTGTGAAAACTAAAGCGCGTCACGGCTTTTGCTAATGTCTCAATTGTATTCTAGACGCGTGGACTTGTATTTCTGATCGTGACTTTTGATTGCTGAACGTGAAAAAAATTGTAGAACGTTATATCTGTATGTAACACCTGTATGTACTGATTTTTTTTGTCTCGATTTAAATACCGGTCAGCGTTAACTCGATGGTCCGAAAAATAGTAGACTTTTTACAAGCAGAAATTCGTAAAGAAATTTAATATTTTTCCTTTGGCCTTTATTAATAACTTTATTAAGTAAAAAGTGGAAGGAACATAAAATTATATAAAATATCTTAGTATACAATAAAGTTTCTTTTTTTTATTAACACATTTATCTACAATCACACTAACTTATTTATTGTTATTATTATTTTGCTTTGTAATATTACAATACATGCCCTATAAAACATAGCTCAATTACTGCGTGATAACAAACGTTACGATATCCCTTATAGCATAACGCAAACACTGATCGCATATATACACACTCAAGGGATCTCCGGAAACTCTCAGTGTCGGACATTGTTTGGTTTACTTATTACCAAATAATGCTTGGGAAAATGCATGACATTTGCGATCCAAACAGCGAGTCGAAGAATTGGATCGTTCAATTTAAGAGACGAATATACTAATCGCTTATTTAATGTAATGTTTATATTTATTTTATTAAACTTTAAAAATAGCAATTATACGTATAAATTAACCACTTTTGGTGCGAGTTGAAACAAAACATAAACAAACTACATTGACTTCTATAAATTGATCATCAAATAATCGTCAATTGAAATAGTAGCATTCATATTTAGTATTTAGTAAATTATAGGTTTTTTATATTGAACAGAACTTTGAAATTATTCATCATTTTAAGTCTAAGATGTATGGTATTACACTTATGTAAAATTTACGTATAAGTGACTAAGATTTTTTCATCACTATTTTTGGATCTGGACACTCTCCCAAATGGATGTAAACAAACTCTGAGCGAGTAATCTCAGTTTTCAGCTCGATTGTTGGCCTTACACTTACGGAAATGTACACCAACAAATATCATTCGGGTTTCGAAATGACACCCAAATGGGTGAAAACACTAAAAAAAAAAATCGGATTTACACCCAATTGAGTGTCATTTCGGACACCGAACGTATTTTTTCTGTGAAGGTATTCTGGAATATATTGAGTATGAATGCAATCGATAAATAAATACTACTATGATAAAGTACTGTCATGATAATGTAATAATTACGTGTTGAGTTGTTAGTACACAGAGCAGATAGTCACACTAAAAGTATGCGTTTCCGCACTCTCATTATTTCATACTTTATCTTATCTATTAACAATTTATTAAACAGTATTAAAAAATTGAACAGATAAAGTGTCGACAAACGTTCAGCCGAAAGTACTTTGTCCGATTACATTTTAAAGTCCACAATAAACTTTTCAAAATATATTTGTATCATTTAAAATAGACTTACTTAGATTAGTTTCGAAGTTATAATGGATTATTAAAGCAAACTAAGCAAAACAAGTATTATAAAGTATTTGATATTTATGAAGTATACAGCGGTTGAACTGGTTTAACACATGCCGTTTGAGATTTTGAGATGCAGGCATTATATGTATAATTGTTTTATGTTATACGAAATCATATGTGATACAAAATATTACAAAAAGTCTGCATGAGGATAGTGATGCAAAAAAAATAAACATTCTAAATTTCTAAAATTGTAGCGATTCTTTTTTGTTGCAATTTTTTTATTTATTTATTTTTTGTTTTTTTGTTTTTCTTTTTGTTGATCTTGTAACAGGATAAAGTAAAAATTAATTTTTATAGAAGACGCAAAAAATGTGTGGCAATACCGACATTGATACCATTTTAGCATTCTGTATCTATATATTCATCACCACAGAATAACTGAAACTAATGTATTAATCTATTAGTCTATATATAAATATATATTATAGAATACTGTATACTCGTTCATTTAACATAAGTTCAAATGTAGTCATTTTGAATCACATTTTAAACTAATCAGATATTTATTTATCGTTATTCAAGATCTTGACGTCGAATTCATTAGGGTTACTTCACGCGATTGTGCCTTTTAGATATGAGGGATGTAACGGAATTGATAGAAATTTAAATAATTCAACTACAAAATCTGAGGATAGAAATACATTTAGATACACCAGTCAAGATAATAAATCATTCCGTAAATTATTTAATATAAACTTACCACATTATAATAATGTGGGTCATTTTGAATTATTATTAATATTCTTTAAATATTCTGTTTTGTATATTTTAATATTACTTCACGAGTAATGCAATTATCAAGATTAAAATATTAACACCTCGAAGAACATTCTACCATCATGAATATTTTATCACTCAAACTTTGCTAAACACCGAAAGCTTAACTGGCCAATAGTTACACGTGAATTTTCATTTAAGTTAATGCCTTGGTGCACATAACCCAGAACGGAAAATGATACAGATATACGCTTATTCCAGCTATTGATTGAAATATCTACCTATACGAAGAATCACTTTTATTATATAAATCTATCGATAAAGTTATCGAATATCTGACTCTTTCATTTGACATCACCCGATGAAACTTATTAATTTGTATTATTTAAAACGAATACGTCTACAACCGAATCAATACAATTCACAATGATATGCGTTTAAAACACGTTTCATTTGACTAAGTACTTTCTATATTTAAATTCGACATAAAACGATAGAGTTCGAACATCTCCCCATTCAAATAATAGGAAAATATTCTCCGATTCTTTACTACATGTATAGCTACGCATACTCCGAATACTAATGTCGAATGTCACGTCGTTTAGCGCCTGTCCATGTTTGTTATGCCAATCAGCCTCGACGGCAATACTTCGAAGCTGCAGAGCACGCAGCTTTACTTTCATTTATCTACGTATTTTCCCACTGCGATTAAATCAAATTTTTTTTTTGTATCACAATCATTGCGCGTCAAACCATCACGTCCGTAACTGAATCGTATACACTGATGGACGTAGCCGAGGATTGAAAAACACGCTTCAAATATGTTAATTCCTTCAATAGGATTGCGTTCCGGGCTGGAAGCCAGTACGCTACACACGCGTGGGTGTTAATCGAAAATTGCCTGGCATTTTTCAACTGGTAATACGCACCGCATGAGAATGTAGTTACACCGGATCGACAGGGATGAGAGCGTTGAATGGATGCGAAATACTCGGATTGTTCGATTGTTCAAAATGAGTTTAATGAACCTGTCATAGAGCGGCCCAGGAGGCCACCACTGGCGGTATCCTCGTGGGGATTATCTTGCACACGCGGCTCGCGCGCGCTGATACCATTGTATTACGAGAATGTAAAAATTTGTTCGAACTGCTAATTCCATCAAACGGGGTTTTGCAATACGGCGAGGCAAACCCACAGTTGACAATAGTATTTTACGGTATGTAACGCTTTTATTTTATTGACCTTTTTGACCAATTCTCACTTCGGTAGTTAGCAGAGTCGTTAATTTACTTACTGCGAACATAAATGTTTGTTCGAAACAAATCAATTAATTTTGTATCTTGACCTTGGGTTGATGACAATTATGAAGCTTTTATCATATCTGTCATCATGTTTCAGAGTGGTGTGAATGGTATGTGAAGTGCAATGATTTCTTTTTAAGATTAGACCCCACCAAGGTCTAATAATAGATGTACTAATATGTGATAACGACAATTTTAGATTTTTATTCATCTATACTGCTAATATCGTTTTAAAAAATGTCAATAATAATGACTGGTGCATATATAAGCACTAGTTCTGAAATGCACAAAGGTCACTGTAAAAATAAATACTTTAAATATCTTAAAACTTACGTCTTAAAACTTCCAATGTATAGTACATAAGTATCCTTATTTAAGAGGGCTTGTTTACATTACAGTTTACTTTCAGACAATTTTCTGGCTTAATTCAAAATTTCCGTCCCATTTCTTTGATGAATTTAAGTATTTCTTTTTACAGTGGTCTTTATATTAATTACTAGTATCAAAATAATAATAATTACATGCTTACACTATCCATTTCTCCTATGCCTTTAACATGGTAAATATCTGAACTGTCTAAGAATTGGCTAAGAAATGTTTTCATTTCTACCAGGGCAATAATAAAGAAATATAAAATTAGCTTGATCTTGTAAAAGTAGATCGTCTTTTGCTAATTCCATCAATTCCATCTTATCTGCTGTAATAATATTAATAGTATATTATGCAGCTAGTGCGTAAAGTGTACTTATTTTCACGAGCAGCGATTGGTCCGCATGAGGTACCGGCAAAGTCGGTGGCGAATATTGGCCAATCGCTGAGAGGAAAAAAGGTTACACGCACAGTGTTAAATAATATTCACTTCACGTACTGAAAATTCAACTTCACGCACGAACATCACGCACGCCCGAGCAAAAATACATATTTTTTTTTTTTTGCAATCTTACTTTCCACGTGTGCAAAAAGTGGAAGCGAATATTGAAAAATTGTAAGTAATTTGTGAGTATGATATGAGATTATATACAAAAGTGTATGTCATCAAATCATTAAAAACTGTACATATGTGGAACAACGTAATATATTGATGGAAACTTACCTTAAATAAATGTCAAAATATTTTATAATTATACGTGAATGTAATTATCCCGAAATAATAACATACGTCTGTTTTTAGGAGTCCAGAATTTGGCTTTTGTATTATTATATTGTTGAATAAACATGACATAAGAAATACATAATCAAATTTATTATTAGATTGAGATGCAAGCGGGCGTATGCAATAACCTTTAATAACTATAACTATAAAATAACCTGTTAAAAATAATATGAAAAAATAGTTCATTAGAGACTTAATGGGTTAATAAGCAAGGTTAACATTTTACCACTCTTTTGCAACTAATTCCCTTTTTTCATGTTTCATCTCAAACATGTTCCGAAGTTACGAAGGAGACATTGAATCATTTCCATCTCAAATTTAAAATCTCTCTTAATTTTCATACTATAATAATCAAGTAACTTCAATGCTATAGGTGTGAGAAAGAAGAATCAAAACATAACTGACATTTTTCAATTCATTGAACAGGATTGGAATATCTCAATTTATATGAAAAGAAATGAAATTACTTCGCCCCACACCAACTATGCAGATCGGGCTGATATATTGAATGTGGTATAGCTGGGCGTGGGATTTGACTACCCTCTGCTATCTCCCATCAAATCTCTCAACGCGTGAAATACCATAGAACCTAAAAGTTTAAAATCACATGTTTGTCTGTTAACATATGTACATTACTTTGTGTAATACCACGAGCGAAATAACATATTAACGCTTCTATTTCCCTTACTTATTGATTTTTTACAAACACAAACCACAAAAACAAAAAATAACTCATAATAAAAAAAAAAAAAAAATCTTTTTTCCTCCCCCACACAAAAAAATATTCTAGCCCCCCCCCCCCCCCCCCCATGACAGTACCAATTTCTTTAAACTTTGTTTTAAAACAATGATTAACTTAAACAACAAATCTAAGAAATTACGATTCCACGAGGAAAGAAAACTATAAATTATTTGACCTTGTAATCAATAATTTAGACAGTATTAATATCTTTTTTTATTCGCGATGTCTGGGAAAATGATTTTTTCAATGTTTCAGCAGTAATGACAGTCCTCTTTAAAATACTTTTGTGTTCGTTTCGACTCTTTCTTGATATACTGTTGGTTGTATGTTTGTTAACGTTCACGTTCACAACGTTCACGATTAAGAAAATAAGACGCCTCCAAAAGAAGAATCTTAAATATTACACTTTTTACTCGAATAAAATGTGAGGGCTTGTTCTTTTCTATACGGGCCTACATGATGCTTATTATTATTTGTCATAAATTAATATTAAGTTTGCATTTTAATATGTTGCTTCTTCGCAATTCAAGATGCACAGTCGGTAAAGTGTGTATCCTCTGAACATATGCTTAAATAGATTACTATGGCAAGAAGCAGTTTTAGCGTTAAACGTGTCGTCTGAAATAATATATTTATATAAATCAGAACTATTTTCGTAAAAATTGAATTGATTTCGCAATAAAGTCTATAAATTATCTAAAATGTTATTATTTCATTTTTATCAAATACGGCGTTTTATTAATTTAGTATATTGTATCTAAAAAGAAAGGATGATGCAGGTTCAAACAAAATTCACATATACATGTAAATACAGAAAAGTCGATGTAATATTTTATATAAAAGCTTTTAGGCTTTGCGACGTTTACTTTTACCTTATTTGCTGACAGTTTGTAAACATTGTAATTTGTTTCATCGAATGCACTTTTTTAAAACGAATTGATCAAAGACATTTTTTATATGCTTGTACGAGTAATGAACTGTAAGAAAACATAATCGTCAAGTACACCGGTTGAACGAACATCGTCTCCATATATGCAAGTAGCTGATTGAGAAGCTGCCTATATATGTATTCATGGGATTTCCAAATTACGTAAGTAGGTATGTTTATTGATCATGGAATAATTTAAATGGATGTTTCCCCAAAATACACAAACGCACACACACACACACGCGCGCCCGTTTATATATATAATATGATGAACCACCCTTAGAACGATGCAAAACCTCGGGGGATCCCATAACACTGTTTTCGCTTCCCCTACAATTACGAATCTAGAACTGAGGGTGTGGAGGGGCGTATAGCATGCCTATGGGGGGGGGGGGGGGTTGCCCCGCCGGACCCCGCTGCTAAAAGACTAACCGAACCCAACCGTGACAAATCTGCCTGAAACGCATTTTGCGTGGGCTTCTGTTCCGCGTCGTGTAACTTTCCTTTCACCGAAATAGCCGCTGTTTATGTTGTAAGATACATTTACGTCATCAATAATTTTCCGCTAAAATTCTAAGAATTTTTTTGATTGACTACTTTTTGTTCTAAATTGTTTTTAATCTAATTTATTTTAATTGCTTCAAACAATGATTTAGTGGTTCTATTAGAATCAAATTGACTTGGGTTAAATTATCATGATTTAGGTTTTGCAGAGTTTAATTTATGTAAAAAATGCTTGTTGGAATTACGGTGAGCATTTTTCACATTGAAGACTTTCCACTTACAGAATTATACACGGACAAAAAGTATTATTAATTTATTTATTAATTTATATATATCATCAAATTAAAATGAATATCTAAAAACCGAGAAATTTAAAACAAAAGTTACAGGTTCATGCAATTTAGAGACCAAACAAAAATAAAGTTTCCAATTTTCAAAATCAATATATCTATAAGATTTAGTCGACTAGCATTACTTCAGCCATCAGCCATAGACACCGAGTGATTGATACCACCAGTAAACCAATGTTCCAGAGTAAAAAAACCTTTTTTCCGGAAGTATATATGGAAAACTGAATAAAAAATCTCGGAAACATCGAATTTTCCGGAAATGAATGAAACTTCCTATATCATATATATAGGCTATATGTATTTTCAAATTTGTTCGTATTTATCATATAGTATTGCAATTTTAATTTGAAATATGTGACAGATTTAATATAAATATTACGCTCATATAAGACGTTATTATTATTATTATTATTATTATTATTATATATACATTAAAATTAAATGTTGCGCTTATATATAGACAATCTGATTTCTTATTTATAAGTAATGAAAGTTTACATATGCAACTACTAATTGTCTAGTAGCGACTCTACACACATGCAAAGCCCTATATGTCCGACTGCAAGGATGCGTTTTGGACAGACTTATGTTTAACACAAAACAGCTAAAATTAATGAATTCTAAAATTTTTAAAATACATTGACGTTAAATTGTCTTATTTTTTATGGATATTTATTTATTATTTTTGTTACTTTTGACGACGTTAGAGCACCTTCATCTAAATTTAGTAAAATTGTAACCATTCTGCGATTTCGGTTCATAATAATCACATATAATATAGTCAATATATAATTCAATTTAAATTCCCAATATTTTCAAATACATTATTGTCACAACGTTTAGTTGCTGAATTACACGTTATATTTTACCAATGAATTAAAAAACCGTATAATATACGCTTTTCCACATTCGAGTAATTTGTGAAATTATATGTACCTTTGAATACTTCTACGTATATATATATATTAATAAAAAATTATTTAAAACTTTACGACTGCGATAGCAATACTCGAAAAATCAAAAACGAAAAACAGCCCTCATAATAAATGAAAATTTAAAATTACGTTTCGATCCAAAGTACTTTAGAAGAGGATCCGTACTTTGGATCGAAACGTATAATTTTAAATTTTCATTTAGTATAAGGACTGTTTTTCGTTTTTGATTTTTCCAGTATTGCTAGCGCAGTCGTAAAGTTTTACATAATTTTTACTTATATAAGTATAAATTAAACAGCAATGTATTTATTTCTATGACTTGCGACCTCGAAGAATTTCATCAAATCTTATTGATTTTAAATATATGTGGAACTCTTTTAATTTAGATAGTTCTGCTTTTTACGCAGAATTCAACATAAGACTTCGAATGATCTTGGTGGGTAATAAGTTTCGACTGCACTGGACCCATTTTAAATGTAATAGAAACCTCTTTATTGCGGGAATATACAAAGAAATAAGAAACGTTCATTATTATATTTATTATTTACGGGCGATGTATATGATGGAAAAGGATATCTCCAATTATTTTCGTATGTTTTAAAAAAGTCAGTGTGATTTAGATTCATCATCTAGTAGTTCCAAATATTTTTGTTAATTTTTGGTTATCGAATTTAATATGAAAATTATTTTACCTCGGAAGCAAAATTGTCCAATTATGTCTCACTGTGAGAGATAAAGGCAGCTTATACATCTTACATAAATAAAGAAGACGAATAAATGCAACTAAACTCTGATTATTTTTACGTGGTACAATTTCATAATCGTAAAAGTTAATTTATTAATTACATAAATATTTAGTTTACCCTGGATTATATTTTCATGTACATTTGCCGCCTCTAAACTGTATACATATAATAATGTATGTTACAATATTTAATCTTCTTTACATTAATTAAATATCAAATAAATATATAGTTATTGTTTTATTCTTATTAATTATAATATTATTATAATGTATAAATGTCCGTTGATAATATATAAATGTAACTAATAAGGAATAATATAGTTGATTTTATCACTAACATTTTGTTTTAATATTCAAAATCATATAAAAGGGCTTTAAAAAATACAATGATAGGATTAAGTACTGCCTTATGTCAAATGCAGGAATTTTTTACTGCAAAACCGATGAAGAAAAATACATGGCCAGCATTTCCCACTAATAAACAGGTGTATGAAATAAAAATTCTGAAGCATGAGTAAGGCAAGTGGTGAACAATTTTGAGAAACCAACTCGTGCGGAAAATAGACTTTGGAGAGACACTGCA
This sequence comes from Trichopria nigra, assembly GCA_030522945.1. Classification (NCBI taxonomy): domain Eukaryota; kingdom Metazoa; phylum Arthropoda; class Insecta; order Hymenoptera; family Diapriidae; genus Trichopria; species Trichopria nigra. The sequence goes on along the minus strand of JAPYZR010000498.1, from coordinate 7,207 downwards.
AGAATTCTTTCGAAGACCTGTACCATAACTCTAAATCGAATGACACGTAATACGTACATCTTCGCGCATGGCATACCAAGAAAAATAACGACTTATTGCTTTTATGACAATCTATTTATATACTAGAAAAATTCATGTCATAATTATCCTGGAACATTGAAATATTTTTAAAATATGCACACGCCTTCATATCTAGACAATCTATTGATAAATGTATTTAACTAAATTCCTATCAAATTAGACATAGCAGTTGTACACGATTGCATTTTCATTAGTATAACGTTTCAACTAAACGACCTGGTGCTATATATGCATTGCTAGACTACTGGGTGATGGGTTGTTGATAATGTGCAAATACGTATAATGGCATATTATATTTTACATATATATATATATTGTATATTGTAATTTACTATTTGATGATTTGGCTTTTTATTTAGACAAATATATTTGAACCATATACGATCATAGTCAACATATCAGCTGAAGTTTTTCAATTTCTATATATATTTTTAAATATATACGTGACACCAATATCGAAATTCCCAGACCTTACTTATTATATGATTAAATAAACTGCTGTAAAATGTTGTCTTAAAATAGGAACATTTTCAAAGGATATAGGTCCATTTTTATTATGGGTTATATATAAGTTTATATAAAATACTGACACCTTAAAGAGGAATTAAGGAATCAAAAGAATAAAGGCCTCATATAATCAGTATAATATGCAACCGTGAATTTTGCAGTATATTGTATCCAAGATGTCATATAAATAAAGAAATAACTTGTTTTACGTATATACAGTTATATAAAATACACTTTGAGTGAAATCGAATACACTAATACTGCAGCACGTACACCTTACACGTGTATTTTTTAAAGAAAAATTCTCAAAGATGATCGACTTTTTAAGTTCATTTAATGTATAATGTACTATTAAATACCGGCAAATCTTGTGAATTTAAGGCAATATTTATAATATTCATGAAATTTACTATTGTTTGGAAGTTACATTGGATTCACCATGACTTTTGTTCCACTAATATTCCAGGACAAAATGACATTATTTTTGCGTCAATGTAACTTTTGAAATACCACATAACGGTGCTTCGAAACTAATAAATCGAAAATAATAAAAAAGAAGAAATATTATACGCAGAACCATCAGTTCAATACGATATTCGAACGTGGGGACAAATCGCTCACTGTAACATGCATTACAACGTCATTTATTTTCTCATCAGATAAACGAACCATGTTCGTTAATATTTTCTGAAATTCTTCCCATTTCTTTGCGAATGAAATAGTAAGGAATCGACGTGGAAAAGTCATCAAGAGAGTGACATCCGCTGCGCGAAACGAGTCGTGCATTTTTCTACCGACAGAATTATATAGACGAAAGTTACGTAGCTTTGCACAACTGTGAATATGTTGATTCTCGCATACCGACATCTTCTTTCATACGCCACCAATCACCGCTAAAAAGAGTCCCTCACTATCACAAAAAGTACCGTCTTCTCGTAAAGAACGGTGTGTAACTTGCAGTCGTAGTCGCGATCGCAAAGGTGATCCATCAAAGGCCGGATCTTTGCACGCACGATACCGAGATGAGAAAAACACATGTTTGTACATTCCCGAATGTTCGCTTTATAGATCCAAAGATTCGTTTGTAAACGACCTCATATGCGAAATAACAAAAAAAAAAAAAAAAAAAATATATATATAAAAGGAAAAAACTGTGTTCCACACATGAAGCCTTGCACGCTCTTCAGTTCGTGACTTCATCGTGAAAATGAACTTTTGATGCTCGGTTTCTCCGTTTCTCCTATTATTTGGCGAGTAAAGGGTGAATGGGGTTGGACGAACTAAAAAAAGTAGACTATTTCTCGCCTTGCTCATGCGTCTAGCATTTATATTATCGTACGTTCAATTTTCAGGGAAACGTTTCCGAGAAACGTGGTAGGGGCGGAATGACGATGCGATTATGTTACCATGCTGTTTCGATAAGTTCGATTAAAATTTAATGGTTAAATAAGCGTAAAACATGAATACCAACGCAATTTGAGCAGAGCCTTTTATGAATATATAAATTGACTAAGTTTGTTTCGGGGCCGAATTGTCGATATCAGTTTCATAAATGCTATTCAAAGTCGAAACTATACGAAAAATGAAAACACATCAAATTCTACAACATTACATTACATTATTACATGCATAGAATTGATCGATCTGTTTACCATCTCGTCGCTGAAAGTTTCGAAATATGACTACTACGATTGATAATGCAAAAAGGAAGTTTTAAATGCTACATTACTTATAGTCATTTTTCACTATTATATAAAAGTTTATGGTAACAATAATTGTAATAAACCGTTAGAATATTGTTTTTCACTGCAGCTATAGCTCTAAAGTTACGCCACCTTTCAATTTGACACCTTTAAAAATTGACTCTGCTTACCTTGATAGGTTTTATAAGATTCTGTACATGTTTTCATTTATTAACATCTAGATATTTAATGAACTTTGTAATTTAGATTTTTGAAGTTTTTCGTTCAACATTTTTTCACTCAGCGCCGTATCGACGATCCGTTAAATATTTTGATTTAAATCTTACTGACTATGATTACATGTTCATTATGAGTGGATTAATAAGTTTTTGATTAATTGATCGAACCGTGACGTAAGCAACCGATGTTGTTTTCAAACGTGTGGTTACTAAGAGAGGTGTGTATAATGCAATAATTAATTTCTACACATTTTGAACAAATTTTTCACTTAATTAAATATCGTCCGATCGAGACCTCCTTGTAGATAAATAACGATCACTTTGCATGAAATATGGAAAGGCAGAAAATAAAATATTCCGAATGGAATTCATATCTTCTTAAATATAAAAGCATGGATTTTTTTAGTAAACATAATATTGCAAGTGTAATTATATAATTGATGTGAAAATACACATTGTGAAAGTTCCAACAATAGAAATAATTCTTTATTAGTTACGTAACATATTTGTTCTCGTACCTGATTCCTTTCGTTGTTTCAATAATTTGATCAAATTGTTTGAAAAATAAATCAACGAAACAAAAACAAATTCATTTGTCGTTAAATTTATGTCATAATAAATGTTGTTTCTTGTAAAAAGAAAAATATTTATATAGTAAACTGACCAACATAAAATTAGCTGTAAATGTACTTGTTAATATTTGTATATATGGTGAAATTAAAAAAAAAACATTGCATGAAAAATAACTAAATTATTATATATATTTGTAATTGTACATATATGACAGTATATAACTTCATTATACTGTCTGAGAGACATGCTTCTAATCAACTGAGGGTCCAGGTCTCTCCAATGGTGTCTTGAATAATTCCAGACGGTTTAATGATTTACTTAGCTGTAACGAATAATTTTCTCAGGAAGTCCGAGTGACTAGTTTTTAACATCCAAAAGTAATCTCTTCGCTGTCTGATCTTAAAAACTATCCCACTTTCATAATACGGGATGAGATATGTTTTCACCTTCTGACTCCAAAAATAAAAATATTTCGAAAACGAAATTGACACGGCCGAGATAACATCATCGACGAAAGACGGTGAAACCAAATAAAGTATTATCACATGAGGAGATACCTAAGCTAATTAAGAAATTTGTTAAGCTTTTCATTTCTTTCACCGATCCAAGGTATCTAGAGTTCTTACTAAAAGAGGGAATAAAGAAGAAGGTATTCTTTTGATTTCCCTCAATATTAAAAATGTTATCAGAGTACTCTTTCTTAACCAGCATGATTTTCTTTTTGTCCTCTCTATAATATCCATGTAAAAAATCCTAGATGCAAAGATCATTAAAATTATACATATCTTGTACATCAAATATAATTCAGGTGATATTTATCTTAAAACACTATCAGTAGTATTGAGAAATAAATAACTAGTGTTCTGAATCCACATTCCTCACATTAGTCAACGAGATTTTGAAATTGGTAATTTGATAATTGTAAAATGTTTGATTTGATGAGCGTTTTTCGTCCAAAATTTTTGTTAGTTAGCTCAAGGTAATATACCATTTTGTAAAATAAAAAAAAAAATAACTTGTGTACTTATTTGATTGGTACAACAAGAGTGAAACCGAATCGATCCCTACTTGACAATGCATTTTATCCTGAAAACATAATTATAATAATAATTTTAATTATGGTTTATTTATTAATGTTTTCATACATAGGTATATATATATTTTTTTTTTTTTTTACTAAAAAGTAGTTCAGAAAGTTCATACATTTATTTCCCCATTGAAGCAGCTAATGAATCCCTATTCTTTATTTTCAATCTTCTAATGGACGATAATTGCGGCAGTGATGGCATTTTAGCGTGAACGTGGCATTAAGGAGGAAAAAATCTTGAAAATGGCGAGAAACGATGAAGCAAGAACTTCCGGTTGATGGGAAGAGATTTTCCGTAGTGAGGGCACCATATGTTGAGTCGAAGACGTAGGGTTAGAAGATCTCACCACCGCGAAACGAGGCGCGGATGGATCGTATATCATCCCTCGACGATGAAGGTATATATATATATAGATATACCTATTTCTACTGTATGTGTATAATATCTATTTCTACCTCACTTCCTCTTATATTCTCGTTTTCTCCTCCTCTGACAATCCCAGCAAGTATGTGTGTAAGGAGAATAAAAGTGCACATACACTAGTATAGAGATTCTCTTATTCTTTCTTTCCATTTCTCTGCATTTTTCTCCCTCTACGCACATGTTGCACAGTGAGCATCTTCTCAGAGCCTTTCGAGAACTTCACGAACCGTAACAAGGCATTCTTCTCACCAAGCGATACGTGATTTTTCTTTTTCCCGCTAGAGAGCAGAGATTGTTTGTAACAAAACTGAACGGTGAAGTTGTCAGAATTGATATGGAATCCGAACCGTATTTCTCATATCAAATAATAGGAACGTCCCTTATATTTTTCTTAAAACTATTATCACAGTTTGTTGAGTATATACAATCGATTTCATCATTCTTTTATTTTGTATATATTATTTATATAAGCGCATAATAAACAGGAATAAAATAAAGTAATAAAGTAGGAAGTGCTAGTTGTTATATAAATTATATGGGGTTTTAAACACTTCACTAGTAGTGTTTGTTACAGAGACAAAGTAGGCGTGTCACTGGTTCATCCTGGCCACTAAAACAACGTCTTCGAAAACAGATCATTAAAACGGGTCTAAAAACAAGCCTATTTTTTAGTCCCTTTACAGCCATGGTGAAATTGTCTCGGACGTGACAGAAATGTCAAGGGAAAAAATGTCCAAATAAACATGACGTTATCATATTATATTTTTTTGGCGGTCACTAAGTTTGTATATACCGTTATGTTTATTTAGACTCTTTTTTTCTTGAAATTTTGTTCCTGATACTTATGTTATGAAAAAGCCAGTTTCACCATGCATGACTTCGAAGGGTCTAAAAAGATCGGTTACCCAATTTGTCCAAAATAACTCTAACACACAGAAAAGGAGAGATTTCAAATAGTAAAGTCAATAATGCATATATACGAACGATTAACACATTTCCAAGGAGATATCCATTTACAGTGTTATATACTTAAGTCTGTTGGATCATTTTTTGTTTTAGTCATTCATTATCTAGACATAGTGTATATATGTTTATGTATTCTATCCAAATTGTGATTTCTTCAAAACATACACATATTTGAAATTATGCCTTTAAAGAAAGTGTAACATAACTAAGCCTTATTTCAGTCTTAATACAAAATAATATTTATGTAGAAATTCTATATCTTACTTAATAATTACTTAAATATTTAATAAATTTAATTAAGTTGCGATGCCTGGATGAACGATATATATATTCATCGACTGAAAGGAATGCAGGAAATGTTATTATTTAATTCGTCCAGGCTAACTTGACAAGATAGAACTACGGAAAACTTTATTTCACCACTTAATTAAGTAAGTTTGCAAATAAAAAATCTTTTATTGCTAAATGTTAAATAGTTTTCATCATGTTCATCATGGAAATATAAATATGACAAATACTCGGAATACATGTTTTAAATAATCGAATTTACCCGGCTACAAGAATATTTTTTTTTTTTTTTTTTTTTTTTTTTTTTTTTTTTTTTTTTTTTTTTTTTTTTTTTTTTTTTTTTTTTTTTTTTTTTTTTTTTTTTTTTTTTTTTCGTCAGAAGATCTTATATAAGGGAAATAATAATTATAATCTTTATATAATTATAATAAGCCACTTTTTTGACAAAATAGAGATGATGCAACAATAAAAAAACGTTCTTTAACTCAATGAGAGCCTCATAGTAATTGATACTTTACAGGCTAATCCATGCAAAAGGTAGTAATTATATTATTTGTTAGTTTTTCACGCGAGTGTAAATATGATAAATATAACAAAAATATTAAATTCAAGAATAATAAGTGATACTTTTGATAAAATTTGAACTGATATTATACGTATATTAGATTAATTTTAACACCGAGATAGTTCTTTCAATTTAATGATAAATTGTTGCGTAGAACAAACAATTTTTTTAAAGAGAGATATAATAACGCATTAATAATTCTCCGCCATTGCAAGAGAACGTTCCCATTGTGAAAGTTAATTTTCACAAAAACCGTATCAAAAATGAATTTTTGCTTATTTGAAACGTAAATATAATTATTATCAAAAAGCGAATTATTATATTCATTTAGAGCGTTATTTATTTAAAATTTTAAATGGACACGGCTTTTAAAAGTAATGTCCATTATTTAAAATTAAATAAATTTACGTGTATTTAAATTTAAAGAGTGGAGTCAAAGTAATAAATAAAGTATTGGTTAACACGTTGAACTATAAACAAGTCAGAAATAAATTAAGTCGACCCTTTGACCTTTGATGATTGATTATGCATATCAATTCTTTTGGATATTTATTTAATAAAATGTTACTATATAGTATATATACCTATGTAAATATTTTTGTGTCGGAACCAAGTTTTTTCTTGAAAAAAGTAGAGATAAATGCAAGGGAACTGCTTTATTAATAGGGGAAGGCGGGGTATTCTTGGACACGGGGCATTGTTGGACATCGCGATATCTTTCCCGTTTCTACCGCTAGGGGTCTCTACCGTCTACCATAGTTTCGTCTCGTCATACTATCATTTTCTATAGAGCAG
>JAPYZR010000497.1:0-31266 GCA_030522945.1 Trichopria nigra | reverse complement strand
GGGGCATTCGTAATAGGGGGTCCTTTTTTTTTATTGTTCGCATCGCGGTTCGACGACTCTTTAATGAGCGCGCGTTTCTTCCGCGACGCCGTTGGCTCACTTATATATATATATATATATACATATATATAAATGAAGTATTCTGGAAGTATATATATATATGCGAGTGTTACGCGTGTCGCTTTCCATCTCTCGCTCTCTTTCTATACATGTCTGGAACGCGAGTGCTTAAATACTTCGGTCTCATTCTTTCAATAAGATCCTACCGTATGGAACAGGAATCCAAACTGCGTTTCCAATATTGGATAACTACCAGTTCTTTCACGCTGCACGAAGCTGAATGAAAAATGGGTGCGTTCGAAAATTACTCTTTCGTAACGTTTTAGTCGTTTCGACAAAAATGGCTTTTTTCCGAAATAAAATCGGAGAGAATGATGCCTGATTGTATACGTGCAGTCGCACTCATTCGTGCACTGAAATTCTCTTCTGCACTGAGAAGAATTTTAATCTGGAAGAAGTCAGTGTTGCCGAATAAACAATCAAACTTGACAAACCATCGAACCATTCAAGAAAAATTCACTTTTAATGTATAAATATTTCGGTAGCAATGGAGTTGAATGACAAGATTGCGTTTGCCTAAATTTGATGTTATTATAGAAATTATTGCCGAAATGGTAGTATGTATATAATACATGTATGAATCTATACAAGTATATGGAGAAACTCTCCGACTGAAGATGTAATCTTTATATCATAGATGAATAAATTAAAATAAATTTAACTCTTTCAGTCTCAGAAGCTACTCTAGTGAACAACAACAACCTTTTACTTTTTTATCGTTTCTTTTTTTTATATATATTTTTTGTGTAAAATTCCGATTTCTTTTTGAACTTTCAGTTAAAAAGATGTTCAAACTTTAGAAAAATAGTGATACTTTTTGAATTTATAATTTTTTAGAATTATTCTAAACAATCACATGTCCAAGAAATCCATATTTTTATGAATCAAATTCGTTTGCAGTGAAATTTAATAAACACATCCTAAAATCACTAGAAATTCATCGGTTGAAGAATTAAAAATTAAAAATGGCGGATTGAATATGGCCTTATCGCGATTATCGAAAAATAATTATTCTATTAACAAATCAGCACACCGTGCATGCTTCATTAATTATTAGACTCTTCGCAGTAACTTGGTTTGTTCTAGATAACACGTGAAAAAACTGACTTGAATTTGACATAACCTCAAAGGTCCGCGCCAGGACCATAATCAAGGTATGGCTACAGAAAATTCCCGAACCTATCACAGTAGAAATATTTAGCTACCCCAAAAAACCTACACATTGGATCCGCCATTTTGAATTTTGAAAATATTATATCAGATTCGTATTGAGCGACCCAAAAGACATAAAAACCTCCCGAGAAGCTATATTTTGTGAGGATTTATAATTTTTGATCGGCCACATTGGATCCGCCATTATTAATTTCGGAAAACTGATCTACGACACGAGTTTAGTGACGACCATAAGACCTGGTGAGATTGCTAATTGGCAAATTTTACATCATTTGATTCATAATAAAACTCGAATTATATACGTATATTTCCATTACCTTTATTGCAGCAGCCATTTTGAAATTCGATTTTAATTTTAACTGATTCGTCGAATCAAAATAGTCGATACACATTCGTAATAACTCATTTTTAAGATCATGCTATTTAGTATTCTGGAAGATCCGAAATAGTAGCGATTTCCCCAGTTTCGAAAAATTTCAGACGCCATTTTGAATTTGTGAACGAAAAAAAATAATTCAATGGTTATTTTTTAAGTGCAAGTCTCGGGAATACATTTCTCATAAGTTGCATATATGTATCGGTAACATATAGTGCAAATTTCGATTGAAAACAAAAAACACTCCAATTTTAAGGGATTGTTGGGAAAATGAGAGATTCAGTGACATTTTTTTCGGAATTCTGACTATGTCATTCGAAGGGGTGACCTAAAAAAAGTAGATTTTTTTTTTCTTTTTTTTATTTAAAATATGGCGAAAGGTTGATATCTATCACGTGAAAATAACGCTTTCTTAAAACAATAGCTATAATTTTGACTCCTGAAATTTTAACTGATAAAAGACTCTTTTCATGTTCAACTAGAATTGTACAGTTTATGCCACAGGTGTGTACTTGGTTGTTTGCTGCGACTCTATTCTATATATTGTATATTGTATATTGTACGTGAAAAACAATGTTTGAAATTAATTCTTCAAAAATATACCTACACACCTCTAAAAATAAAAAATTACGAAAGTGTTAATCTTAAAAAAAAATTACTATGCTATACTGAACAATCCAATTCGTCCAATTTTCTAAAACCTCATTTATTTCTCATAAAATTTGTTTCTCAGCGTGTATAGTGTACGAAATGACTCGCGATTGAATCGTACACCAGCACCTATTTAATTCCAAGCGACATGTTATTTTCGGTTCTCCAAGTTTTATCTCACTTCGAATGTTACGCAATAACCAGGGATCCATTGTTAACTTTCGCCGGTTCGTTACATCGCCATCGCATGTGTAGGTATATGCCTTCGCTTATAAGGTGTAAGCATATATACCTACTCCCGGCAGAAGAGCATACTGTTTACGAGAGGATTCGATGGGTTCGTTGATAAATTTTTGCTTCGAGGCAACGCGAAATTGCCCATCGAGTCACGCTCTTCCTGCGGAAACGACGATACTAGCGCGTCAGCAAAAACAAAGAAAAAAAAATGGGGTAGGAAGAGAGGGAGGCAGTGCCTGATAGTGGTATATATACAGAGAGGGAGAGAGAGATAGAGAGTTAGGAAAGACAGAAAAAGCTTCGAGTTGAAAAATTGTTTATATCTGTAAACTTTAATTTGGGTAGTTCATTGTAGCCTCGTAAAAACTTGTCAAGTATTTGTTGGATGCCGAAATGACTGGAGGGATGATATACTACATGCAGCGATTTACGAGCAATCATTTGCTGCGCGCCAATGTCAGGCAATGATATATACACATGCGTATCTTATACGCGCGGCCTTATAAGTATTGTAAATTACATTGGGTTTTTCTACTTTCTTGCGCTCAAGTATTTTGTTATTAGATGCGTATTACCAGTCTTGTTATTGGCACTAAAAACCTTGACAATGAAGAGAAAACCTATACGCAATCTTTACAAAATTGAGGATTTTTATGTCAATGTACAATAACGAAGAAACTTGAAGCAAACTGGTTTCTTGATATTTATTAAGATCGTATATCGGTAAAACAATTTATAAATATTACGGTTGTTTTTACATCAGTCACTCTTAAAACACAACCGGTCTTCTGTCAAATATTTCTGACGAAACGATAAAAGCTGAACTTAATACAAATTTTATCGACACTGTTTTACGCACATTCGTAATAAATACCCGCGCGACATAAAAAATAGGAAACAAACATTTTTTTTTTAACCAATTTAATTTAAAAGTAAAAGCAATTATTAGAATTCAAAATTTCTATATCTGATCAATATCACAATCGGCGATCGATTCCCCAGATTGGAAACTACATCACTTTTTAGCCGCCATTATGTTTCCTTATTTCAGTGAAAATCATAGCTGATTATTAATCTAAAAAAACTTCTAAATACCAGTTTTCAAGTCAATCGCTGACATGGACATTTATAGGTTAGTTCGTTTTAATGGCTTTCTGATATAGAAACCTGCATTTTACGATAACTGTACATATATAGTTGATTCTTACAAGTACCTCTACCCAAGTGCCACTCCAAGATTGACTTCTACTTACGCAAGTTTTGTATATAGGGGGAATCGAAAAATATTTGAAACTTATTTTTTTTTTCGCTAGACATATTCTTTTATGGGATGAAAATAAGGGTTGAGAATTTGGGGTTTTTAAATGAACATACGTATTTTCAAGCTATGTTGACCTGCAATCAAGTTGTAACTTCGTGTCTTTATTTATGTGTTTTTATAGGTATTGAATACGAATAATGACATGAAAATTTGCGACAAGGTCATTTTGAAGGAAAAATCTAAAAAAAAAAAATAAAAAGCACAAAAATCGAATTTTTTCGTAGAATATTACAACACTTCAAACTACATCGTATCATAAGAAATATTAATTTCGAACGAACAAATGCTACAATGACAAATATACATATATTTATTGGTTTAAACAGATGAATTGATATTTTTCACTCTACCTACTAAAAATCCCACTTCAAAATACCCGTATGGGATTTCCATAATCAAAATGTTTCTTTCTTTTTCCAAAATTATTTCTATCATAATAAAACATGCTTCGTTCTTGTTTAAAGTTGCCTTAAAAATATCCTACAATTTTTTTGATTCCAGAAAGCAACATTTTCGTATATGGGATTTCACGTCAAACTCCCACAATGGGATCCCCATACTGACATTTTCAGTCGAGTATACCTGAAAAGACACGAGGAAACGCGATTTTTTAGTATTTTTTCTTCATAGTTTTAACCTTGACAATGACAGTGTTACTAATTTCCATGGCCACAAAAAACTGAATATTTCAACAACCTTATTTTTTCATCCCTTGCTGGGTAGTATTATTTTATTAGTAACACTTTGCTAAATGACCGATAAAATTAGAATGCATTGATATCAATAAAATTGGACAAACCACAATTATTAAAATTGTCAACATTAGAACAATTACACTTTTTTAATATGTATATGTACAATTTGTAAATTACAAATATTCGGTCTACGCTTCAAAGTAATAAAAAAATTATCAATTGTAACATTTAGTTTACAATATGTAATAGACGTCGCCATTTTAACACGAACCATTCTCATATTTCATAATTTCACGTTTCAATAATATTGCGCATGCATTACGGCTATAAATGATAGTTTAACTTAATGCCTGAAATATTCACTATACGAAATTTCAAACTTGGAAACATCACTTGTGAATATGTAAACCCGACCTCGACGCATTGGTTTCAAGCGAATTTACATTTCAGACGTTGAAATTGCATGATATGTAAACGGACGAACGCCCTCTTGCCTGTTTACGACTCTAATTACCGAAATTTTGAATTAATTAATTCATTGAAACATATATACGTAAAACTCGCATTAAAAAGTTAAAAATAATTGCACACGTATCTAGGATAATCTAAAAAACTCTAAATTTTTAGAAGTTTTTTTGAAATAAAACTTTTTAACACAGATTATATGTTTTTACATGGAAACACATACAAATATATACAAAACATGTATAGAGAGAGAGAGAGAGGGAGAGAGAAAGATAATTCTTCGTAAATATCGGATTTGTAATCATCAAGCACAAAACCCTTGATTGTACATATATATTTAATCGATTTTAACCTCTATTTACGAATAACTTTACAAAACCAGCATACACCGAAAAAAAATTATTTGGATGAATTAATTCAAATTATTTGAAAAATATTTAATTGAATCAAATAAATATTATTTTATCAGCAAAAATATTTATTTAATTCAAATATTTTGAATTAATTGGTTCCCTTTACTTAATCAAAATAAATATTAATTGTTTTGAAAAAAGAAGTATTTAAAATTCCGGACATCACCGATTTCATAAAGGACTTTTATATTTATCCGCCATTTTGATTTTAGGGATTTCAAAATCCGAACGTATCAAATATACATTCCCAATCAGCAATTTAGATTCAATAAATAAATTATATACAAGCGACTTTTGCATTTCTATTACTATTATTCTCCATTCCGCCATTCTGAATTTCGAAATTTAATAAAATTCATTTAAACGAACGTTATTTATCCGGTAAGTTTAGAATTTTCAAAAACGTAGATTCGTCGAAATCGACTTCGAGTGCTTTTTGCATTTTACGTCGACATATTGAATCGGCCATTTTGAAAACGTGTTTTCTTTTAGCAATGAAATTGTTATGAGTCCTACTTCTGAAGACAATTTCCATGTCTTCTTTCCAATATCAAACAATTGAAAACAGCATCTGCCGATTTCAGCAATCTCGAAAGTAACGAAAGAAAGTTTCAACCATACAGCTTCAGACATTTTCGATCCACTATATTATTTTAGCCCACCTTTAAAAATTAAATTCTAAAATATACGCACTCTTCTCCTCTACAATCAACATTTTCAATGAAAGAATGTTTTTTTTTGTACAAACACGTTTGTACCCGGTTTTCGCTCACTTTTTCCGGACATCTTTAATTTTCAAAAATTTCATCTCTTTTTACGATCTTTTTTCAACAGTCAGTTTTCGAAACAGTTTTTACTCTCCAGATTCGATATGAAAGCTTTCCTTAACAAGTTTCTCGTTCTGTTTCGCATGTTTTTGGACCCCCTCGTGATAGCAGAAATAAGGTGTTCCGTAACTCTCATCCCGGGCACCTCCTCGACCCAATAAGAGCAACGCGGCTCAATTTAACAGCAGGTATCCTTTCCGAATTCCCGAGGCGCGTAATTTGCTCATCCGAACACAATGCGTTCTTCCGGCAGTAGGTGGCAACGAGACGTTTCTCGCATGAGCACCGTTACGCCTTTCCCGTATGCCAACCCGTCTGCTGCGTATTATACATATATATATATATATATATACACGTTTCTTTCGTCGCCAGTGAAAGTGCGCATTTGCTTACCGGTGCCTTTTACAAGCTTCCAATGCACCCCGGGGCCATGTCTTTCTACTTCTCGCGAGAGAGAGAAAGAAAGATTCGCGCAGGAGTAATGGCCTGGCACGGGGATATACATATATATATATACATATATACTTGCACGTGCGTGATACCGATGCTGCTCCATACGGCGGCATCTTCGGGCGAGCAGGTGCGTTTCCTTCTCGCCTGATCGTAAACGCGATTTCTTTTCGACGAGGTAATCGCCACTCGCTCCATACGCAGATATGGATTTTACACCATCATTTACGGTATTGCCTTTTTCGGCGTAATTGCATTTTGTTCTTGTTAAAAAGAAAATGTTTGAACGTAATCGAAGAATGTTTGAGGGTCCGACAAATTTTGGAAGGATTTTAAAAAAAAATGATTGTGAGCTTTTTCGTCATTTTTATGCATTTGCTCCACTTTTGTCAGATTTTTCTTCAATTTTTGTAAATACTCTTATCAATTTTGTTAACATGTCGATTTCTATCAGTGTATCTGCATTTTTCTTTTATTTCTCAACGCTTCTACATATAGGAAATATTCAGTATCCCTACTTCAATACCAGATCTTGCGTCTATATTTTTATCAAATGCGGTATCTTCTCATTCCATCGGTTTTTCCTACTTTCACTCTAATGTCGTTTCAATATTTTTTAGCTTTTATCAACTTTTATAATTTATTGCTTTTTTTTGTAATTTCTCAACTTTTCATCTTTTGCTTCGGCATTTTACAAATTGTTTATATTTGTGAGTAGTTTCACTTTTTTTAAATTGTTTTCTAATCAATTGTTAATAATTCTTTAATAGGTTTTTAACACTTTTTTATAATTATCGGATTCTTATCGACTGTTGTCAATTTTCCATTTCTCTCGAACTTATAAATTTATGCGTTATTATCGAATTTTTTCTTCTGACCTAATTTTTACGAGTTTATTAAAATGTTGTTACAACTTTTTCATATATTATTGTTGTTATAGTGTTTTTTTTTTTTAATTGTCTGTACATTTCGTTTCATCTTCTTTCATTATTTTTTATCGACTCGGTATCATTTTTCCCATTTCATTACTTTACTAAAATATTATTATTGAAATAATTTTATTATTCTTTATTTTCATCAATTTATGATTGATTTCAGCTGGTTTTCATCTACTGTTTATCAATGCATTAGCTTTGTCTAAGTTTGTCCATTTTCATGCCCCTTTATAAATTTGTGCAACTTTTATGGATTATTATCACACTCATGAATTTGTGTCTATTCTATTCTATTTTTACTTTTATTTAACTTTCAACTTTTCTCGTTAACTTTCATTTGCTTTATCAACTTTTATCTTTTCATTCAACTTTCAGCATTTCTTTCAACTTTCTTCTTTTCTTTTATCTTTCATCTTTTCTTTTAAGGTTCGTCTTTTCTTTCAACTTTTGTTTTTCCTACTATTTTTCTTTTATAAACACATACTTCTTTATCATTTTTTACCTTCTTCTTTGATTAGTTTTGACGTGAATACCCTTTTAATCAAATTGTGCCTTCTTTTTAAATCGAAATCTCCGACAACTTTAATCTTGTTTTGTAAACTTTCAACTTTTTTCAGCTTTCATCTTTTCTTTCGATTTTTATCTTTTCTTTCGACTTTTATCTTTTCTGTTAACCTTTTTTCCAAAATTTTGTTCCATTCTTTTTTTATTTTTTTTTTTCATTTTTCATTTTTTTTTTCATTTGTAAACATTTTTTGTAATTGTGTGCGTTAAGTACTTTAGACGCCCACACTCAGTGCTTTTATGTATAAAGTCAAGTTTTATGCACGCTAGAAGATGACATGTATAAAGTAAAAACGTCGTACGCAAAGTGAAAAAGTCGTGTGTAAAGTTAAAATGCTATACGCATGTAACTTTACGCATACCTCTTTCAATTCATGCATAACTTGTTTACTTCACGCATAACAACACCCAGAATCCATAAACGTTCACTTTAAGGACGAGGCAACTATAGTATCTAAGTCATTATCATTACTCACCCAAATAAAAAAATATAGGATACCCAACACGTGCGTAAAAGTACACTTTACACCCTCGTTAGGTAATATACTACTTTTGTTTATTTTTCTCTTTCGTTCAGTTTTGACGTGAATATCCTTTTCATCAAATTGTGCCTACGCATCAACCCTTTATACAAAAGAACCGATTGTTTAATTTTCAGGACTATACATTTTAACTCGCAAAGTCTTCATAATTTTTTTTTTCTCTAATCGTCCATTATAACCAATGGATTGATTCATCATTCGCTTAAAAGATACTAAAGAATATTTCATTAGACTTTTTCAATTTAACATATAAAATAAATACACTCAAAAACTGGTATACAGAATTTACCTACCAAATAAAATCGTTTCTTATAAGAATCCGGACAAAGTTAGTAAAATGTTTTCCTATATTTTTCCACGACGCTGGCGCAAAACTTCGGCGACGAGATACACGTCGTCTATTAATATTGAATTTTAATTCCGAAAGAAACGATGAAAGAAAAATTAATTACGTCACGAAAAGTGCGATAAGAATCATAAAGTTTCGAGAATTACTTGGCTAACCGGACAGAATAAGAGAACTTTCCAATAATCTTACAAGTTGGATGGGATACGTACGAAGAATCTCTTATACTCGCCGAGTTTCAATCAAGATTTTAATCATTTTTCTCGGCTTTCCCAAAGCTCCCAGAAATTATAAGAGGTTTAATAGCAAAATGAACTTTTAAATTTGGCTTTTCATTATTGTAAAGATATTTGTTTTAACAATTTCTCTCTCCTACGATTGTTTTATGTTGTGCATTTCTTTCTCTCTTTTCTTCTCTTTAACTCCGGAATTATTCCATAATAATATCACTAGTTTAAGTTTAAGTTAATTTAATTTCATTATATTCTCATTATGTACAGTCACTCTTTGTGTTCGTCTCAGGGTTCAATAATAAATCTATCTCTCTCTCTCTCTCTCTCTCCCTCAGATATATGTATATTGGTAAATAAATGTGGACACTCTCTTAGGTTCTGCTAGAATAGTGTTTAGATTTCAGTTAAAAGTGAAAATAAAACTGTACTACAATTGATATAACAAGGGCTAAAAAGCCCGTAAAATTATAATTGAATTAAAACATATATATATGTGTATATATGTATACTTTACAAAAAATAAAGAAAATAAAAGAAAGGAATTTTACTAAAAGTGATCTCTTAAATTGTTGAAATTGAAAAATAAATTAGAAATTTTAATTTCATGTTTGAATTTGATACTAACTGTCTCGTCGCTATTATGATAAAATTCTTGTACTTCTCACGTTATATTTCAATGTCACATTTTATCATCTCGAAGAATTTGATTATGCTTCGTATGAAAACGAATATCAATCGACATCTCATATCACATCAGAGACAATTTCAATAAATGTCATATATAATAATATACATTATTGTATAATATAATTTGTAATATAATATAATATAATAAAATATAATAAAATATAATGTAATATAGTACAATGTAATATCATATAATATAATATAATATAATATAATATAATATAATATAATATAATATAATATAATATAATACTAATATTGCCATCAAATTTCATATTTCATGACCTACCTGACTCTGTCCAACGCGATAGGACGCCGGATCGACGTCGACTGATAACAGCATGTCCTCAACTGCACGCCGTTCATCTGCAACCGGACTATCGGGCCGTGATTTTGCATCATTAGACAGTAGACCGAATCGACGCCTGAATTCACTGAGAGGCATATGCTTCGGAAAGCCCACTTTATGCAGACGCACAGCATCCAAAATTTGGCTCCCTCTCACCTGCATGGAAATAATCGAAGAGACCCATTATAACATTATCATCCTCGATTCGATGTATTTAAATATAAAAAAAATAAGCTCTTTCATAATAACGATTAATTTTTGTTTTGTTTTTCTTTTTTTCAAAATTATGAAGCAACGTCATTTAGAATAGAAAGAGCCGTTCAATTCGAAATCAGTTCGTTTGGACGTTTCGACGAACACTAACTATCTGTTGATGAACTAGTATCGCAGTGAAATGCAAACAAATGGCGGATTATGTAACGTCGGGATACGCGATAACTCGGTTGCATTGTGGAGAAATATGATCTTTTTGGATACTTTTTAACCGACTTCAAAAACAAAAGGAGGAGGTTCTCAATGCGAAATTTTTTTTTGTATATTTGTTACGCGATCATTGCGCCAATTACGAATTGATTTTGACGATTCTTTTTTTTGACAGATCATACTTCAGGGATGGTCCCATATAAATTTTATCGAAATTGATTGGAATTGCATAAAATAAAGAGTTTAACATCGAATGTTATTTATTTGCTCCGTATACATAAGACATGTCTTATATCTTCGTCTTTAAAAAAAACGAATAGTAATGCGATTTATTGAATAATCCTGTTTTAAAATTTTTTTAAAATATATTTTTTATTTACGGGGTAACTCGGTTCTTTTTCGTATGTTATAAGTATAAATTGCGATTATTTTGGTTCATTTCGAATCCCTACATCCAGTTGGACCTGTGAATCCTGAAAAAAAAAATCATCGACCAATTCGTACCTGCGATCGTAGCAGCGGCACGTTGATGATGTTATCCTCACTCTGGTTGGTCTTGACGGTGAGCAGGCTCTTGTTCTCGGTGAATCCAGCATTGTGTTGCGGCAAGAAGCAATGCACGAACTTGACTCTTGTTCTTCGCAAGGTCTCGACGAGGCCGTCCTGAAAACAAAAAACAAACAAATATTATTATGTGTATATGTGAAAAACGAACAAAAATAAATCCTTTTATTTTTAAAACTGTCACTTAAGTAAATAACATGGTAGCGCTGAACAAGGAATCGATTGTGACGTTTGCTGCGGGGAGAAAGACTCGCAATCATCAGCGGCAAAACAATGAAGAAGCGAGGCTGAAGCTAAAATACGAGACACGGCCGAAGCCGCGGCGCACGTTTTACGACCCCCTGTATAATAAATCTTTTATTTGGCGGATTTACGATCGGTTCCTTCGGAACGTCGTCGGTCTGCATGATATATCGTCGCGTAACGACGAAGAGGAGCACCAGTTGACAGCGATGCGGTTCGATAACGCGATAAGACACTCGCCTTTTGACCCCTTCATCAGTGGCACGGAAAACGGTTTTACCGTAAAATGCCTATATATATATACTGGAAATATTTATTTCGACGCTTGATGGGTATAATGGTCGAACGCATACTCCACACTGCCCTGCTGTATTCTGTACAATGTTGCAAACGCCAAAAAACGATAAACTATTGTGCTCGGCGTGTGTTTTATACTTGCGGCAGTTTCTTCCTCGACAAACGGGTCAAATTTATCAAAAAGGCAAATGAGACTGAAGTTTATACAAGAGAAAGTGCGGCACCATTGAAATTTCATCGTTAATCCATGTAGGGCCAAACCAACAAATTGTCTTCGTGATGTTTGACACTATTTGTCGTATTTCAACTCCATGAGAAAAAGTCTGCGATAGCAAGTTTTTTATTGGCCAAGAATCTCTCTTC
Organism: Trichopria nigra; assembly: GCA_030522945.1. NCBI lineage: Eukaryota > Metazoa > Arthropoda > Insecta > Hymenoptera > Diapriidae > Trichopria > Trichopria nigra. The sequence continues at coordinate 18,992 of JAPYZR010000497.1, read as the reverse complement.
CCAATCGTGCATTATAACATTTCTTATATTTTCAAGTAAAAAAGGTATATATCAATTTATTCAATTTTATTATGGATAATGGCATTGAAATTCCTCTAAATGTCATAAATATCGTGTCAAAAATGAATGTGCTGTAAGATAAGAGTATTCCAAAAAAAAAGATTTCCAATTTTTATAATTTAATCAAAATATATTTACGATAAACCCTAGAAGATTAACAATGTGCTCCGTTTCCTGGTGCAATTGAAAAATGAATTGATCCCGAATTATGTTACGGTGACTGCCGTGAAGGATTAACTTAAATGTAAGAGAAAGAAAAATAAGAAGATTGCAAGCTCGTTTGAAATTATCTTGAGTAGTTCTTGCACCCGTCCGCTTAATTAGTCGGCAGTTTAATTAATCTAGTAATTAGCTGATTAATCCGTAAGTGAGCCTCGATTCCGAGATAATTGTTATGAAATTGCGGACTAAGAATATCCTACGAGTCACCATAAGAAATCATTTCCTTAAAAATCATTCATCTACTTATTTATAGTCGTTTTTTTCATTTGCATCAAGTGTCGTCAATGATGACAAAATGTAAAGAATAAACTTTTAATTAAAAAAAATTTCATTTTAGATCATTCCAAGATCAACGAGTACACATTGTTCTAACTTTTCCGTTTATATAAGGAAAGTAAAAAAATGAAGACATTGTTCATAGACATAAAGTATACTATACTGTAAGAATTATGGTGAAAGTAATTGTCTACAATCACATAATAACGACATTATTCAATTTTCTGAATATCAACACATTTTCCGTGTAATATTCTGATACATGTAATAAAGAATATATCAAATTTAAAATTCCTCTACCAAATATACATAACGAATTTAAAAGCTCTGTACAAAATCAAGTTATAACGATATTATATTCGATAATTTTCTACGTTTTCTCTTTATTGCAGATATGATTAAAATCACGTGTAATGCAATACATATATTACAAATTTGTATCATATTACAGGTTTTGTTTCAAAATTTTACTCGTGTATCCTCTACTAAAAACTTTTAAAAATTTTGCGAAGTTTTATTTAATGTATTTATTTAGTAAATGCATAATAAGTAGGAATTTAGTAAATCAATGATTAAATAAACAAAATTGGCATTTCGTTTTTTTTTAATAATAAATAATCAAAGTAACATGAATACAAACAAAATTAAGGCATCATGCTACAGTCGAATTTAGAAAAATCGACTTTTTATTGTTTTAATCGATGCTTTGACGTGTCAAGAATACGATATATATATAGAGAGAGAGAGAGTTGTATATAGTGAAAACAATTATTTACGAAGTCGAGAAAATGTCGCACTGTATTAAAACGTATACGAAATTACGTATTTCGCGTTCTTATAATTTTTCAAAGATGACTGAAGATTATAATTCTAACCAAAAAAGCTATATATATATACACATATATATATACATACATGTGTGTGTGTGTGTGTGTGTGTGTGTGTGTGTGTGGTGTCCTAGAAAACACTACTTAAAAATTTAAATGTATTTTTATTCGAATCTATGTTTTTGAAATGTGGCTTGCAGCATAATTCCAAACCATTTTTCAACGATTTACTTGAAATTTTAACAGCACTTTATATTAACAAGATTTTGAAGAGAAGTACAGTTTTTTTAATAATATTTACAATAGCAATAGTTATCGATAAGTTTAGGACGATTTTTCTCACAAAAATCAAAGTCATTTTTTAAAGAGTTTGTCATTTCTTCAAAGTTCAATATTTTTATAAGTCCCTATATGTACTTCTTTAACTATATAGATTGAGAAAAAACGTTTTGTTTTTGTTCCGGTACGACATTTACTCAAGATGTCCAGCAATTCCCTGAATTACATTTTTAAAGCATCAATGTACCGCCATTTTTGTATGATGAATTCCTTAATAATGCATTTTGATACCTTATTAGACACACAAGCATGTAGTACACTTTATTTCTTGGGAAAAAATCCCCCTCGAAAAAAAATGTATAAAAGTAGTTGCGTTTTCTTGTCTCTATAATGGCATAAGGCCTTAAACAATGTAATATAACGATAAATTGACTGACAAATCTCCATATTTAAATCAGGAGAAATTTCGAGAACGAAAATAAACGTATGCCCTTGTCATACCTTTACATTCTACTATTTCTTATTTTACATTATTATAAAATTACAATTTTATAATAATTTACATAATAAAATAGTAAATTAAAGCCGATAAAATATCAAATCGACCACAATTACAAATAAAAAAAAATGATTTTTTGAGATCACATTATCGACATCCAATCACTTCAAAAATACTTTTCTATCAATATTTTTGATTTTTCAGCCTTCGTTAGTCAGCTCTTCGTTTCAATTCTCGCGAACTGAAAAATGTTACTCGACACATTTTCCAGAAAGATTCTGCATAAATCAGATTTAAAATAGAATATCATTGCGATATTAAACTTGAAATATTGTATTGGCCAAGTTTCAAGGAAACCGCGGAAATATCGAGATTGAAATAATCTCATTACGTTAAGTGACGTGCATTTGGAAGCTTTCTACGCCTTACTTTTATTGAATTACGTACAAAAAATCGTCGAGTCCAGGCGTATAATGTTCACAGGACTCTACGCAGGCGTAAAAATATTTAAAATAATGCCCTAATAAATGCAAAGAATTAAATATATTTTATATATATATTTTTCACTTGGAGTAAATTGTCATTAAAATTAAAAATGATTCATTATGATGAATCTTTCATGGTCCAAAGTCAATAAAAAAGTATATTTTACAAATAAAGCCACTTTATGCCGTGAAGCTTTAAGCCCAGTCTATCGAAATGTTGGACAAAAAGATTTAATTTATTTATTTATGACTTGTGTTACAATATTCATTTGTAAAACATACTGTTTTATTGACTTGGACCATGAAAGATTCATCATAACGAATAATTTTTAATTTTATTAAAATAATGCCAATTTCACAATTTAAAAATGATTAAATTACTGTTTTATTTCGCGGTTATTATAAATTATCCATTTTCCAAAATCTTCATTTTTTCAAGTAGTAGACTTTTCGTAATCGAATAAAATTCCGTGTAATATTAATTTTAAAAAATCTTTTGCGAACGAATGAATTTTTAAGTTTTTCGATCAGGAAAACGTCCCTTCCATCGTAAAATAGACACAAAAAAATAAAGGAAAATATCAAATATTGTTCGAACTTACGACAGTGAATTTGACTTGAAGACAAACATTCTTCCGCTTCACCGCGGTAAAGGTGCGCCTAATGCTGGATGCTCGTCGTAGTGATTGTGAACCTTCCAATCCGTGCATTGAACCACTCAAAGCTCCAGAAACACCAGCACCGCGTGCACAGACAAACAATCTGCTCACGTCCTCTCTAAAGCAAAAAATTTGATTGTTATCTTTATTATTATTTATTCATTACAAAATTCTTTGCTAATAACTCTCCACTCCCAAAACGTTTGTTATCTTTGAAAATTCCTAGAAATTTGTCGATTCTTATAATCAGCGAATATAACAATTGATTCTAGTGATATCTAATAATAATTCTAGTAATATTTTAGTTAAAGAAACAGATCAAGTGATTTGCAAAATTTACCATTGTTATCATTCCGTAACTTTTCATTATCACTTAATAATTGTTACATTCTGATTTTCATTGTTTTTCCGTAACTCGAATTTTTTATTTTCAATTTTATTTTTTTTATGTTCAATTTTAATAATTCTTAAAACTATAGCAAGCGAAATATATGCAGAAACTCGAAAACTACTGACATCTGCGTTAGAAAATATATTGCGGTTTTCACATCGAGTTTCCCAAACCGTTTAATTAATTAACAAAGTAACTAAAAACACTAGTTCGTACTTCAAACTAAAAAAGAAAGTAATATTTTCTTCGTTCTACAGAAAACTAAATCATTTTATAGAATTAAATAAAATACCTTTTATTTAAGTTACTAAGTTTAACATCACTGAAATTTCATGTGAAGTTTTTTAAAATGTTAAGATCTCGAATTTTATTAATAAAGTTTGAACTTGAAACATGACCCAGGTCAAAAAATGTACTGTACTTCATAAGAAATGATCCGATTTCTGAATTTAATTTAATTATATTTTAATTCTTCCGGGTCCTACGTGATAAAGTTATCATTTTCGTTTTGAAACTTTATTTCCACGTTTGTATATAAACAACTTAATGGATTTATAGAATACACATAGTAATTTATTTACTATATGGCAAATAAATTGCAAGAGAGTTTGGTAAAATTCATTTTTCTTCGATAACTTCTTCAATTTTGCGGCTTACAAACATCTTCCGATCTATCTCCGGTAGATCGGAAAATGTTTGTAAACTTAGTTTCATGGACAAAAATAACGTAAAGACAAATCAGCAAATTTACTGAAGTGGAATTTCCTTTTTTATAGGTAAAATGTAAAAATTAGTATTAAATGGAACAATTATTCTCCCTCGATTTATTGTAAAATACAAAATTGTAAATATACGTACCTAGTACTTTCTTGGAGAATCGAGATGGCGCTCTTGGCAACGGGATTTTCGCGAGTTGCCTTTAACCATCCAGTGGCAGTATAAAGGACGGGATTAGTACCTTGCAAATGTTGCAGAACGAACTGATTGTTGCCTGGAGCTTTTCGCAACAACATTTGATGGTCTGCAAATAAAAAATTATTAGATAATTTTAATTATTTTATTGAATATATTGAATTTAAAAAAAAAAGTAGATATATATATATATTCCAATACGTATATATAAGATCATTAAAACACAGTAACATAAAACTATTGAATTTTACATCCAAATCCGTCGTAAATGTCGATAACGTCGATACAAGGACCTAGACTAAAACTCGTATACAAAAGATTGTTTATGCAAATTTTTAACATACGAATTATTTGCGGCCAAAAGTACACACTTTACTCGATACCAAAGAAAATTACAGTGAGGTAGGTTCAGAAATTCACTACAATTCGCCGGAATAGAATTTAGAAGCAGACAATATACCAACTTACATTCAATCGTGCGAGTTCTTCATTTTTTAAATGATTGCGGCAAAATTTTCTGTGAAGTCGCATTAAATCTTTACTTTCGCACTAAAATAATTCGTACATCGATATTGTGTTTTCTTTGAGTAGGTTCCATTGCCGGCGTTATCGACTTAATCACGCAATAAGAAAAATCTAAATTATTGAAGCGTGCTTTTTTCAGATTTTGGCTGTGGGAAGGGCAATAAATTTTACATGACGTATATTATAAAAGATGCCGATAAAATTGATTCAAAATTAAAATGATTCATTAATTTTCATTTTAAACGTTTCTCGTTTCGATGTTAGGTGACGAATTGTATTATTTGAGACCCTCCCTCGAGGAACGTCTAAATTGTACAGGTCGATTCTTAATCTGTATGAAGAAATTTACACAATATTGTTCTACATGGCCAAAAGTCAACGTTAAAATATCAGAAGTTTTTTTAGAGAATTCCTTTTCCTTATTACAAAATTCATCAATATAAATTTCAAATATATCAATTGAGAATTGATAGAGAAAGACATAAAACAAGACATAAATTTTCCCTCCTTTCAGGTTTCTTTAAATTCTCGAATAAATTTGATATAATTCGTTTCGTGACTGCGTCAATAATGTTTAATTTCGTAGCAACAAAGCCCAAGTTTCGAAAAACATTTAGATACTTTATAATTTCCACTTTTATTGGTAGGAATTTACGTTATCGACGCTAAAACGCATCGATCTTAAGTGGAAGCTAAAGTGGGTCGGTCAATAACGTCAATTCCTAACCTAAAATATTCAAATTAAATTATACTTTTACAGTTCGCATTTTTATTCTTGCGAATTTTCGTCCAATTCAAAATCGATTTCGCTGATATTTGACGCGCATTCATTAAAAACGCGTACAAGCGCCCTAAAATAGATTTTGATTTGATCTAGTTTATGTTTAAATTTAATTCTTTCGCAAAATTCTTCTGAATCTAATCCTTTGATTCTCAAGAAGCCATTAATTAATGAATTAAATTATATTATATTATTACGGAATTAAAACTAAATTATGATGGAATTAAAGGAGATCCGAGAAAACAACATTGAATACTTTTCATTCTTCGAATCTGTTGATTCTGATCTCTAAATTTATGAAGGATTCAAAGAAATTCAAAACTCAAAGCGTTCTTCTTGTTCGAAAATTCGATAAAGCATTCGAAATGGGAAAAGATTCGTGTACGTCAAGAAATTGGATTCAGGGAACAACGTTTGAATTCCCATTGAATCGTTTTAAACCCTTTTTAAAACTACTAAACTACTAAATACTAAAAACTACTAAAAAACTACTAAATTGTAATAGAATGTTATTGAATGGATATGGTAGGAATATTTCCCCTTGTAAATAATCCAAATCATTCTTAAGGGAATTCTATAGTTATCGAACTAATCAAAATGATGCGCTGATGGATTTGTGCTTGATTCTTGCTGAAATGACAAATTGAAACATGTTGCCTGCACGGAAAAAATGTTCAATAAAATCTCAATGTCAATTAGTTTTTCTGCAACGAAAAAGTTCCCAGTGTCTTAAATAACGTTAATTTTTATTCTGAGCATCTTTTCGATTCATTTCAACTTCCTGTAACTTTTCATCCAATTCTGAATGTTAATTCTATGTGTCCTAGAACTCCTTTAAGTTACTGTTCGCGTACGCTTAAACGTCTTTTTGTGATTTGTGCTCACGCACATTCTTCGTATATTCCGATTTATACCAAAATTGCGGAGAAAAAATTTGTCGAATCATGAATATGAATGTTTTCAGAATGTTTCTGTTACAATATTTTGTATGACATGTTTTCAATCTGTGACTTTCTTACGGTACCTCTTCAACTTTACTTCTACCCAGCAAACATGAACTATAAAATGACGTCAAAATGTCTCCAGTTTGATACTTCATCAACATTTTTACGGCTTTTTGACGTCATTGTACAATTCGTGCTAGCTGGGACATTATTGAATACCATTCAAACAATTTCAGAAATCATAAAAATAAGATGCGTATGGAAACAAAGGAAATTTCTGAATAAAAAGATGATTTTCAGTAACGAATATCAATTGTCAGAGAGAAAGAAAACTGTAAGAAAGACAAACAGCAACTCTTCTTCTTAAAAAAAAAAAAGGTAAAGACAATCATCGTACCCCTATCGCCGTAATGGGAAAAGAGTCGATCCAGGAACGTTTCGTCGGTGCCACCCGGACAAACGGTTTCCTCGTCGAGCAGCCAGAGGAGACCTTTACGCTCCATTTGCCTCGTGCTGCTCAGGTCACTCTGGCTCGTACGCAGCATGGTCGCGCTTTGTGAACTCCCGCGGTCCAGCATCGACACCAAAGCCTGAGGAGTGCCGAGTCCACCTTCGTAGTCGTCCTCGTAATCGACGTCGATACCCTCTTGCGCGTATCTGGAGCGATAAAAGTAAAAACATTGTTTAATGTCGTTTCCCCCGTTGGCGGAAATACGAGGCACAACCGAGTGATTCGCGATCTTACCTGTCTTTGGGCGCTACTAAAGCACTGTGATGAAAGAGGAGCTGCAGGCGCTCCTGGAGATAATTGTGGCAGAGATCCTCGAAGCTCGCTCCGGTCTGACGTCCGCAAGTGGCTGGATTCTGGAAACCTGGTGCGTCGCATAGCAGAAGAGAAGACACCGTGTGCACCGGTGTTGATATGGATCTGGACAATTTTTAATACAATTATTAAAGCAGATTTTCAGACAGGAGATATGTAAATTACAATATGTACGTACACTTAATATAAACATTCATTCACATTAGTATTTATAAATAATTTATTCCGTCGGAATGCGAGGCATTAGAAATGCTGCGACTGCAGAAACACGACATTTTTTATCGGCACGGCAGGAGCAAAATGCCATTTTCTGCCCACTTGGACGCATAATGAAAAAATAGACTCACGTTACCCACGGTTTAAATGCATTAAACTATTATTTTGCGCCCTAGAAACTAGGAGCATATTCATTAATGTATGAATATGTATTCGAATACACTCATTTGTTTTTACTGAATTCAGGTTTTTATAAATTAACAACTATTTCAACATCCTAAACTTTTCTTTCTTTTTTTCGATCATTTCCGATGTTCCGATGTTCGTTTTATTCAAATCTCGTCGAATTCAGTCCATGATACTTTCTTCAATCGCATAGTCTAATTTTATGGTTGTATATTTTCAAAACTTTAATTTCTATCGTACATTAACTTCAGACTGTTCTAATTTCCAGGAGAAGACTTGAATTATTTCACGTTCGAAAAATAAATCTGAATTTCTGGATTTCAACAAATTACTTTTTTTTTGTTTTTTTTTTTTACGATTCTTTTCTATTTTCAAATTAGATACATTTCCTTTTACTCATTATCATTTCTTTCCGCTTAGTTTTAACAACATTTTTTTTATGTTTACATTTACTAATTGTTTTGTTCGCCTTTCCTAATTTTTAAAAAAATTTCAAATAATTTTTTCAATTAATTAATTTTGCATTATAGTTTCCGAAAACATGGACATTTTAAATAATAACTATACTTTCTAAGATTTGCAAAATAATTCTGATTCTAATCAGTTCTCACATTTTCCCATCGTTTTGAAATTTCTCATCATTTCTATAAATAGTTGAGAACATTTTGTTTATGCTCTATGACTTTTTTTATTTATTTCAAGAATTTGTTATCTTATATCTTTCTTGTTTTCTTTTTCTTTACTGTTGTTATTATTCTCATTTCTTTTTTACTTTAGTCAACAATTCGTCTGTAATAAATTTAAGTGGTGTTTTGTATGAATGGTAAACGCATAAACAAAACTATATAAACACCTAATCCTTTCCGATATCCGTCAGTATTTCTATTTTTCAATAACACCATGTAAGCTAAATTATTGCTAAAGTTTTATAACCTTTTCTTTAAATGTCAATATATTGATTTCTTTGTATCTCTTTTTTTACAAGAATATAATCTGAAGAGGGCAGTCAACATGGCCAAAATGTAAACATTTAAATCTTTTAGTTTGTTTATTAGATCGTTCACCACCAGATGCTATTTTGTAATAAATATCAATTTTAGTGATATTTTTCGTCGTATTTCAAAAATATTCATTGTTGAATTCTGTCTTTTTCATTTAAAAGTTTAATACTCATGTGACATTGAACCATTAATCACATTAGCGGTTAATAAGATTGATGAATTTGATTAATGCGATACAAAATCACGAAGAAAAGATATAATACAATAATTATATAACTTTTTAAAATAATTATAGAATGTTTTACCTTCTACATAATTTACTATAGTTCGATTTTCCATAATAATTGGTAATCGAAAGTTTTTAAATTCTGAGAATTGTTTTGTGACATTTTAAAAAAATTTGTTTTACGAGTGCCAAATATTTACCCCGAAGTTTTAAAGATATATTTAAGATTTTAAATTATCTTCTTTGTTTCTTATCATTTTTGCTATTCTGTTCATCGCTGATACTAAAAGGTCTTTTACCACATTACGTTGAATTCTGTGAAATTTTTGTCAAATCATACATTAGACGATGGTATCATACAATTTTTAATTTCATACGTTAATACTTCTATAACAATAACATAATTTAACTGCCATTTATTACATTCGAACAACCTGGGCTTAAAAAACGCAGTTGCCTGTTTAGTAATAGCATTTATTGACTGAAATGACATTGTTTTCAATTGTCATTAAATAACAGTTAATATTGATTTTTACTTTTCAATACATTAAGAATTTTCGAAAATTTTAAAGAAATTTAAATTTTTCTGACATTCAGTAAATCTTAAAATTTTAAATTTCACGAGGATAGATTTTAATTTTTAATTGATAATTTTCCTCTCGAATAGAATTATTTCACGAATATTTAGTCATCCTCGTCATTTTCGATTATATTTTTCAAAGTATTTCGTAACATCAAAATTTTATACATTTCTACAAATTGAATTATTTTTGCTACATTTTACTGAATTTTTGAAACGTCGTCCTTTTTTCTCTTTTCGTATAATCAACAGTGTATTTCTTCACTACCTCAAGACCACTCTTGGTACTTTTTTTTTAAAATGTCTTTTTAAAATGTTTTTTTTTTTTTAATTTTATGAATTCGTTCGTTAAAATTGATACGAATTTTACAATACTTTCTTGAATTTTTGTCAACGTTCTTAAATTTCTGTTAATTTTCATTAATTTTTATATTTCTATCATCACTTTTCGTATACTTGTCGTTGTTCTCTGTGAAATTTAAAAAAATGTTTTTATCATTCATTCCAAACATATTCACAGATTTTTTCAACATTCTTTTCTACCATCATCACATGATTTTTTTCCAATTTCGTAGTGCAATTTTTTTTTTATGTGTCGTCATTTGATTTTACACCTTGTAATGTGCTGTTATACTTTATCAATTTTTAACAAAACCCTTCAAATTTTAAACTTTATTTATTTATTTTAGGTAATTCTTCAAATTAAAGCCATTGACGTCAATTTTTGTAAATGTTTTGAATTTTTCCTTCAATTTTTGTTCAAATTTGCCATCAACTTTCATCAACTTTATTCAATTATTGTTAAGAATTTGTTTTTCTTCTCTACCGTAAATTATATAAAAATATTGAAATTAATTAATTTTTATTACCATTCCTTTTTTCGTCATTCTTTTCTATTCTTATTTTTATCATTGTACCCTTTTTTAACCTAACACGATTAAAACTATTCTATAATGCCATGTGTTCGGTTTAGGAGTCGCATTACGAGTACGTATACCCAGACAAGTATTTGGTTATAAACTCGAGATTTGGTAATAGTTACCGACAATGTCAATAGAAAATGGAAACGTTTGTGCGCCTAGCTAACCTCAATTTTCACAATGAATTCCATCGTCGATGTTGCATTTATAAATGTGATGTTCGCAATACATCCTTTCTAATTTTTTCATCTTTTTTCCAATACATTTCATGGATTGAAATATCATTTTTGTTCTCTCTTCGTTTTATTCCTAGAGCAAACGAAATATTCAATATGGAAACATTGGAAGATAAAATTTCATATCTGGTTATATAATAACCAAATCTTTATTCCTTCTAATGACGCCACGTGAAGTTAATCGCACCGGATGAACGATTCGTTTTGCATTTTAATACTATTTTGTAAATATTTTGCAATATTTTGTAAATATAAACGCCATCGCATTTTGTTGACATTACCAAATCTTCATTGAAATAACCAATTACTTATCTCAGTGATAGATTTACGCGATTATACTTTAAAGCAGTGGTCTTTAATTACTTGTTGACTAGAGCAGCAACGCAGTGAAAGACTTCGTAGTAAAGGCCAATGAGCAATCCCTCGAGAGCGTCGAGACCGGTGACGTCTCTGCCCTGTTCCGTGGGACTTGGGGTCCTTAAAGCTGGCCTGGGCGCGTTCGGGGTACCACCACCGCCATTGCAAGCAAACACGAGTCTGCTCAGCTCCTCCACAGACGTTCCCAGGAGATTGGCGGCTCTTTCAGCGCAATCGACTCGCGCGAATTGCCATCTGCTTTGAGAGCTGGTGCCAGCCTTGACGGCCCCGGCGCAGCTCAGATGGTAGATGCCGGCTAGCACTAGCCAAATGGCCTTTTGCTCGGCTTCGGTAACCCCGAGGACTTTGAACGCAGCCACGACTCGATTGAACTCAACCATCGCTCGCTGCTTGTCCTCGTGCTTCTGAAGAGGAGTTATGAACGGATTGTTCTCGGCGACGAGGTTGGTCAGATTCAGCTCCTTACGCAGGGTACCCTCGGCACCTGCCAGCAGCCGATAGATCGAGTGGAATGTCGGATCGCCGTTCAATCTTCGGCCGATTCTCGACTTTTCCAAGAGTAACACCTGCAAAGTCATATGAGGAATTAGAAATCATGATTAATAATGATACAAATTAACCTATCGGAAATTCTCCACGTGGGATTCCAGGTTGTTATGATTTGTCGTGGAACCCCACATCTTTGGAATCTGACAGAAATAATTTTTTTTATCATCGAAACGATAAAAGTCACCTGTAACGAAGCCGAAGCGATTTGCCCGGACTGATCAAAGTCCAGACTGAACAATTGCGTGAAACGCGTGGCATTCGAATTGATATGTGTGCGACTGTTGCCGAATGATTCGAGGACGCTGAAAACTGCGTTCAGCTTCTCTATCGTCAAAATTTTATTGACTGTTCCAGCTGCTAGTACGAGATAATGCAGGGCGTGATTGAAGTTCGTCGTCTTTCCTGCACCGCTACGACCGAGAAACAGCAATGAGTGGTCCCTTCTTGTTGCCAACATTCCCCGGTAGGCGGACTGCACCATGGCGTAGATGTGCGGCGGCATGTCTTCGCTTTTGCAGCCTTTGAACATCTGCATTACCTGCGTAAAAAGTGAAGTATTATTTTATTTTATTTTCACGATATACAATACGGGACAATGCCTTTTACACTAAGTATGAGGTAAGAAAGAAAAAATACAATAACAGCTATGCAATACTGCAGAAACTGTTAAAATAGAATGTGCAAATATTAATTAATAAAACAATGTAGACGCCAAACGCTGCTAATAGGAATGGAGTTCCAATGACGACGAAGGCGTGGAAGAGAGGAAAAGAATCGATAAGAGGACCTGGAAGATTCCTCCATAACAGTTTTGGCAATTCCTCAAGTGATGAAGATTACGATTAAAAAAAAGTGAAGAAGGATGAGGAAGGTTAAACAGGTTCAAGATCAAGGTCATGGCATATCAATTAATAGAGGAAAGGAAGGGCATGTATCAAGGGTTCGTAGTCATGATCGGTAAAATCCACAACACTCCTCCAGGCAAGGTGTACCTGAGCAATCTATGGTGTAACGAATCGGGGAGGTGCCAAAGTGTGAAGACCAGATAACTGAACCGCAAATAAGAACGGATGAAATGAGCAATTTGTAATGATTGATGAAATATTGGTAAAATGACTGGTACCTCCTCAAACGACAAAGATTTATCTAAATGAATGTCCGGATCTCTCATTGAGGAAACTCTAGGAATCCTAGTGCTGCCGAGCATACAATCAAAATAAAAAGGACATGTGTTACGGGAAAAGGAAGGAATGGAGGATTGATGGGTAGAAGGTCATTTTCAAGAGACCAGAGGTGTAAAGAATTGGGGTTTTCTTAAAAAGTTCAATGTCATCAGCATAAGAGGTATGAGGAAGAGTGCGAAGAAGATTATTAGTTATCGCATTTATGCGAATCTTTTTTACTTCGTTTTCAGTGTTTCAAAATAATTGAAAAAAATAATAATCAGTAGTCGAAAACGGATTGGAATGAATAAAATTGCATTCGTATCGTCATTCTTGAATCCTGATTTCGTCAATTTCGAATGCTTCCTCTAATCCAAAAATAATTTATTCAAAACATGAATGGACTTCAATCTAATTTTATAAATGAAATATTCATAAAGTTACGAATACTTTTGAATCATTTTGAAAATATTTGAATAAAAAAATGAAAAATGTTTAAAATTTTTAAATGTAGACGATAATTTCATTTCAAATACGAAAAAAAAAACTAATAATAATGAATCAGAAAAATTTAGACAAATATAGAATTCAGATGCATAGAAATGTATTGAAATCCATTTAAATCCATTTTCGATTAATGGGAATTAAGTTTCTCTCGAGTATTTGTAGCTCATGTAGTAAGTAGGAATCTTTTACTTGTAACTGCTTCAATTACCATTCTGAACAAATCGTTTATTACGTAATAGTTAATGTTGTCCAATAAATTAAATAATAAAATCATATAATTTACGGTTAATTTTATTTTACTACATACTGACGAAGGTAATATCAAAAAAGTTCGTATAATCGATACAAATAAAAATTAAATTTGACTGCAAAGCAACATCAAACCATTTATCTCAAACAAAAGTTAAGATGATACGAAAGGTCTTAGAAGGAAACATTTCATTGCATTTATCAGATTTGAAACTTAATTATTAGTATTTTCTTCAAAGGGAAAAGAATATAATATCCCAAACTTCATCAATGACATTAATTTATTGAAATTACAAATGTTTCTATTTTGTTTTGTTTATATTTTCATAAGCCAGCGAATCATTTAAAACAATGATTCATTTATTCCACGATTTCTGAATAATGTCTACCTTCAGACGCGTAATTTCGAAACAATCATTCGAGCCAATACTATACATTATGCTATCAAGGTAGGGAAGGACATTTGATTTTTGAATGAAATATCGGCACACGAGTCAAATACAAGTGGTGAGAACATCGTAGGCCAGTACTTCTGCGAGTACATTTAAGTCACTTTCCCCGCGGGGCATAGTTTCTCCCTGGGAACTGGCATTATTCTGCATGCGTTACGTAAAGATTCATATCCATCTGAAACCTGTACAATTGAATTCTGACATTCCATATCTAACAGGTTAAAATGATGGATACTTAAGCTATACTTATTTTGGAAAAATATTATTGGCTTCTTTATTAGATTTTTTTGAACAACCGCAGTTATCAGTGGAGGTGCCGGCGTATACAGTGAGCAATATGTCAACATCCGGTTTACCGAAGAACGACGAAAATAAGTGTACTCTTTAAATTCATAGGAGTGAATTTTCACTCTTGAAGAGTCACGTGTCATTATTTTTTGAGTTTAATTTGATTGGAGTATAATGACTGTAATAAATTTGGAGAAAAATTACTCTGTCGAACAGTGGCTCAATTTTTAATCAAAATGTTACACAATTTAGAGGAATCAAAAAGTAAAAATGGATGTTTATAAAGAAATATTTCAAATATATATATATATTTTTTAAGAGATAGAGATAGATAGATAGATAGATAGATAGAGAGCGAGAGAGAGAGAGAGAGATATCTGTTATTTTAATTTCAGATCATAAGATCTTACAAATCAAAACAACGCTCTTCAAATTTCATGGAGTGAGTCGGAGAATTTATACTCCAAACAGAGTAAAATATCACTCTTAAAGAGACAAAATTCACTCCTTTACAAGAGTAGCTCAATTATCACTGTTTGTGGAGTGAAATTTCACTCCAAGAAATTTAGAGAGCGTATTCGTAATGAAATTTTTTCAAGAACAATTATCCATTCCTCCATTAAGAATGATATCGATAATAAAATTTTAAATCATAACAATGCAATCAAGTGCTCTCTAAATTTCTTGGAGTGACATTTCACTCCACAAACAGTGATAATTGAGCTACTCTTGTAAACGAGTAAATTTTCACTCTTCAAGAGTGACATTCACACTGTTTGGAGTGTAAATTCTCCGACTCACTCCAATGTAGTGACATTTCACTCCATGAAATTTAGAGAGTATTTTCTCTCAAGTTGTGTAATAAACAATTTTTATTATTCAGTGTAAAATCATTTGTTTTCATGCATTAATTTAATTAAAATTAATTAAAATAAATAAATATATAATAAACAATAAATAAATATTTGCCTCTCTAGTAGAAAATAAGACCAGCTTATTGCCATTTTTTCTGGACTACACTGAAAAAAAAAATTGCTATTTTCAAGTCAATATTTACTTGAATTAAGAAAATGTTTCCTTCTTTTTAGTAAATCTTACTTAATTCAAGAAAATCTTTTCTTAATGCAAGTAAATATTTACTTGGTACTATTCAAGTAAATATTTACTCGAAAATAACAAATTTTTTTCAGTGTACTAAATAAAATTTCATTAGTTTGGAAAAATGTTTTTCATACTAGTACGTGGGAAACTCGTATTTCCCACACTGTTGAAATTTAGTGCCAAACTGGCCCGAAGAACAGTGCGAGAAATGCAAGACTGCTGAGAAAAATGTAGTTCGTTATATCTGTCGGGAAATTCCACTTCTCGCACGAGTAACGAACTTTAATTATATTATTAATTAATATTGATTTTACTTTATTTTTTCAATTATAGCGCTGATATCATGTTGATGAATTATTACCTAAATACGTACAAGAATTCAATTCCTTCAAATCAAAACTTCATTTAATTTGTAAAATTTTTATAATTTATTATAATTTATTTAATAATTTATATTTTTCACCACTAGGCACTATGCAAATGACTAATTTTCCTTTTTATTTCACGATTCCACATCATGGCGGCTACTGAACCATCACATTTCACTGGTTCAATGAAAATACAATGTAAAATTCATTCAATCAATGGTTCTTCTCTTCTCATTGTACTATACATACATCATTTTAGAATATCGACGGAAAATGCAACTCGAAAAAATGACAGACAGTTATAAATCTCAAATTAACATTTAATCGTCGCGTTCATGTGCCAGTGATGAACAATAAAAAAAAAAAAAAAAAAAAAAACAGCAACAGAGACAGCAGCAAAGTCGCCGCATTGTACCATGACAAATGAAATCAATTTTTCGCCGGCACTGATCTAATTTTCTCACTACTCCCTCGTCCTTAAAGGATTAAATCGATCGAAAATTTAATTCGACGTACCTTCTCGGAGTAGATCGCCAGAGGCGCGACTGGATTTATGACGACCATGCTGTCGCCTGCATACGTGTGAATCAGATTACTGGCGTATCTCTGTCTCAACGTGTGCAACACCGACGACTCGTTCAGAAAACGCAACTGCGAGAGTTCCTCCGCCTTGTCGAACTGCGGTGGATTTGCCTGTAAAAGATAAAAACTGTCAGTTATCCCCCGTTCCATACGGTAATTAAAAAACTTTTTTTTTTCTTCTCTCTCTTTCATCTTATCTCACGTCCTGCTGGAGGCAGTCGAGAAACGAAGAGGATTTAAAATTGAATCATTTTGTTCGTATGAATAAGGTATTAATTATAATAAAAACATTAAATCTTGTCTGTTCCTTCTGTCTGAGATTTATTCGATTCGTAAACGCTTTAATCCCTCTTGATAATACGAGAACCACAGAGGCTGGTCATGTGTTCATATGTCTATTAATGTTTTCTTCTTTTATAGAATTAAAGTTTTCAATTAAATTATAATCGAATCGAATTTTTTAATTTCTTCTTATAAGTTATTTAATGAAAAGTCTCCAAGTTCTGATTTTAGATGGGTTCTAAAGTAAAACAGTTACTCGCCAACATTTTCAACAAAATAATATAAATAAAAAGTGATTTTTTTTTTTTCAAAATTTGGGCTTTGGAAGGGTGATTCAACATAATAACATATTCAATCCACAAAAAAATATCGTTGAAATTGATTCAAAAGTAAACGAAAAAAAATATCTTTGTTGCAGGTAAGAGAAAATAATGTATTTCGGATAATCCTCCTTTAATTTCCTTTGTTTGACTCTTAACAGGCCTTCGAAATACGTTTTTGTATTGTATTGTATTCTGTATATTCATTCCGCTGTATACCTTTTCAACATCTTCCTCGTCAACGAGGAGCTCTTCACCGGATGGTATTAGCTTCACCCTTAGCTTCCCTGTGTCGGGATCAGCTGGTCCGCATCTTGAAGCACGCGTAAAACCACCACGATGCAGCAACCAAATCCTTTCGGATGCCAACCATGCTTGCTCCGAGGCAAGATGTTCCTCCGATCTCGCCTGTGACATAAAAAAGACACGAAAAATTAGTCAATACACTGAATAATTTTATACAATATTAAACAATAGTATATCGTAATGTATCGGATGTAAAGTTTTTGTTAAAACGTATGATGTGAAAAAATGCCATTTTTTGTCATTAACATGTATAAGAAATGTATATATAAGAAAATAATTAATTCTCAATACATTTTTCTATACATAATTCGTCAATTGACTCATGAAAAATGAATTAACTTGGACTGTACACATTGATTTCATGTTCTTAAATGTAATTTATATATATACAACATAAAATCCAGAAGTGGAAATATAAAAATAACGAGATGTTATATGTCGAGCAATTTCAAGATGCTATCGGTTACAAATGGCGCGCAGCTATAATAATTGCGTATACTTATTAATGCAATTATCACGTACTAATTGTAAAACTCATCTGTGTACACTTCATTATTTTGATATCATGATCTAACGAGGTTCATTTGTCGTCGTCGAAAACTAGATATGCATCGACGACGTGTTGGCAGAAGCATATAGCGTGGAATCTCTCTCAATTTCTTGCTGTGAAAATTGATCCATTCTTTCGTAATGCGGTAAACTAAAATAAGAACAGTTTCGTTCTTTTTTATGAGTGATATTCCACTCCCGGGAAAAAAATGGATTCAGGTGTAATTCTGATATAATATATCTGAATCATATATGTTCCAGATATGGTCATACATAATTGAGATTTAACGATATATGACCATGTATACGTATATATATACTTATATCAGATCAAAACCCGTATATATAATTATATATCATTATGATCCAAATGTAATCATATATGATCTAGATATAATTATATCTGATCCATTTTCCCCGGGCTCTTTTAAAATATACTCCGTTCTTTACTATAGGATGAGTGAAATTTCGATCTTCAAAGTTGATCAAATTCACTGTTTTAAAGAAGTGTCTCGATTGTAAAGAAATTTAGAAATACGGTAAAAAAATTAATTAAAAAACGATACATTTAACGGAAATCAGTGCACGTATACGTATTTATGTTTTTTAATTGTTGTTGATAATTTTATTTTATGTATGTATACTAATAATGGTCCCTCGCAAATGGCACAATAAGCTCATGATGTTTGATCAATTTATATTAACAATTCAATTATCAACAATCATTAAAAAAACATAAATGTATATACTGATTATATATATATATATATAACTATATCTTTGGTACAGTTTGGGGACTGTCCTGAAAAACGTTGCGAAGCAACGGGGAATCCCCTATACTATCTTCGCC
>JAPYZR010000496.1:0-31286 GCA_030522945.1 Trichopria nigra | reverse complement strand
GTCTTTGGTAAGACCAAGTAGTAAAGGTGCAGACCACTTAACTGTTACTTGGAAAGTCACCGACGATATTTATCAACACATTGACGTCAAAGAAGAAGGTAAAGAAAATGCATTTTCTCTTGGAAATCGTCTTTGGATTGGCACTGAAGAATTCGAAGATCGAGATGAAATAATTGCAAGGTACGTTAATCCTATGGCTGCTTATGCTTCCGAGCTATTAGATTTTAAATATTATAAACCCCACATTGAGGGAATCACATATAAAGCTGAGCAGCTGCTAAAAGAACAAAAGAGGGAAAATCCTGGAGGAATTCCTTATATCGTTTGGGCAGCAAAAAATTGTCCAGGGACATTTTTATTGTCGTATCTACCGCGAGTCCAATGTCGACATGAATATGTCGCAGTAACTCCAGAAGGATTCAGATTTCGTAGACAAGTTTTTGGACGTGTCAATGATCTATTTCGATGGTTTAAAGAGCACTTTAGAGAGCCTATTCCTGGTCAATCAACGCCTAGTACTCCTGGAGGAATGATGACGTCTAGAACTCCCTATCTCACAACACCTGGTGGAATCAGTATGGATCAGGAGGCCATCAATCGAGTCGCACAGAACCTGCCGCATCACATGTTTAATTCATTGGCTCTAGTGGCGAACCAAACGCCTCATAATTATCCACCTCATACTCCTGGTGCTGCTAGTACGATGTATGGTGTTATGAACAACTATCCAAACATTCCGTACACACCCTCGGGACAAACTCCTTACATTA
The DNA here is from genome assembly GCA_030522945.1 of Trichopria nigra. Taxonomy (NCBI): domain Eukaryota; kingdom Metazoa; phylum Arthropoda; class Insecta; order Hymenoptera; family Diapriidae; genus Trichopria; species Trichopria nigra. Next base: position 30,516 of record JAPYZR010000496.1, on the reverse strand, counting down.
CCACTTTTCAAACTCCGCGCCACATGCAACCCCACATGCAACGCCATACCAAACTCCAAATGCAATGCCACACTTAAATCAACAAACGCCACGATATGGTCAGCGAACACCAAATCAGCAGACTATGAGCAATCAAGGACAGTTCCCATCAGGTGGCGAATCTGTTGAACTTAAGCAAAGCTCGTAATCGTGGGCAAGACATACACAACCAAGAAGTGGTGGCAATACGCCAAGACAATTCGACAATCGTCGATCTCCTCGGGGGGGAGGAGGACCACGTGGAGGACATCGTGGTGGAGTTTTAAAAGGCAAATTTAAAATTGCAAGAATCTGAACAATTCATTAAAGAACACTTTTTTGGGTAATACATATATATATATATATATATATATATTTGTGATCTAAACTATAATATGTAACTCACTACAGTATATTACAAATATTTCCCATTTTCTATCTGAATTTAATTATATTTTAAGCGAAAAAAAATGTCATGCACTTATTCTGACCCATAAACAGAAAAATAAAAACATCGCGGAATGAGTACAACGCTTTTTTGCGTTTCGCTAATAGTCCATTTTAGAAAATAAATCTACTTTGTACCGCTAAATTAAAAGGGGTGATTTGTTCGTTATGTTACCCTTTATCATTCTGACCCATAAACAAAGTACAATTATATATATTAATTATTGAATTGTACAAATATAACCTAAGCCTTGATGTTTCATGAAAGCTGACGGGATCTGTCACGGAATAGACGAGAATGACAGCATCGGTGCAACGCAGTTTATTCGGTTCCGTTGGAAGTGGTCGATTTCCCGGAGGGTCGACGACTTCCCAGGTTCCAAAAGGGCCGTCGATTTTATACGTCCTTTCGATACTGCAATCGTATTCCCCGATAAATCTCTTGGTTGCAAATCGAACGGCCAGTGCTGTAAAAAGAACGGTTTTTTTTTATCGTCTAAAGTCTGACTGACGTTTGTAATACGTTTAAATGGATAATATTTCAGATTTTACAGTTTTTTTTTTTAATTATACCTCTTTTTTCACGAAGTATGCAGAAAAAAATACTTTAGCAAAAAGAAAAAGTCAAGCGTGGAAAGGAGGATAGAGGCTCCGAGGATTATACATATATAACGAAAGAAAAGAAGACAATTCTACGCTTGCGATTAAGAAAGAGAATATGAGAATACGTCTTTACCCAATGCGAGAATTAAAAATATCGTATATACAACACACTGACAAAAAATTACTATTTCTTCATATATAAGCTCATCGCGAAAAGTTGCCGTATTGGCCTCCCTTATTTACACTTTTTGTATAAAAACACAATAAATACTATTAGTCGCAGATCGTCAGATTTCAATATTATCTATAAAACATTTTCACAATAGAACACAAAGAATCCATCACCCGTTTTGCCGACACCGGGCTGTCCTAACAATACGACTTTGGTAGCCTTGCTGCTGCACTCTTTCCCAGGCAGGAAGTTCCAACTCATTTTTCTGAAATCCTCAAGCGACTGTGCCATTTAGCATCTTACCTTGTTTATATAAACCCCTCGATGCGAGCGATGATTATGCGATGTCAATCCCCTCAGTCGCGTGGTTGGACGATTAGTCCGAGAGCTCGAATGACAGGGGGCTATATCGTCTCGAAAACAAGTCGACCTTATGCTTTTCCGGCGTCTGAAAGACGGATGTAAATAAAATCGATTTTTCACAAAAACAATGCCTGTTTATCTTGCCATTACCATCGAGGCCACTTCGCATAATTATTTGTCTGAATAACATCGTGCCATTTTTTTAAATCCTGAAAAACATCATGAAAAATGTCCAATCTATTGGCCTTTATGTCATCACGTAAACTTAACGACTTGGAATTCGTAATCAGCGACATCGCAAATCTAAAGAACCATTCGAGAAGATTCGCACAGAAAAGTGCCAGAAATCACCGATTGACCAAAGGTAAGTCGATAATCGATAATTCCGCGTCCAGAATTGAATCACCATCACCAGAAGGCACGTACGAACGTACTTTTCCCATGTACTCGGGGGTATGATCTGTACATCGTGTTTACTATTATTGGAATTGATACCGACGACGCGGTCGCCGACTCACCGTGGCTCCGGATCGTTTATCCCACGGTTCGATGCTTCGACCCTGTCTTCATGAATTATTGTCGATGGTCGTTCAACGGCACAATACTATATACGTATATATATACTTATATAATTATATGTTTAAAGGCAGCAGTCCGGGGAAAATTTTCCTCCGATCGATTTCCCATCTCTTCCACTTGTTTGTCGCGGCAATCCTTATATACTTTGTCCCTTTCTCGTCTTCGTCTGTCCATTTTTCACCCCTAGAATTACTCCAAGGGTATATAGATTTGGTCGCAGAAAAAAGAAACACTGGATCGTATATCGAATCACGATCGTTCCGTATCGATCATCGAGATCGTCGGTTGTGATATACTCGCGTAAACAGTGGAATTTTTCCATTTACAGGGAAAATCCGAGCGATTTCCCTGAAATAACGGGCGTTTGAAATTTAATCGGTCGCAATCAGCTTTGCATTATAATTATTCGCTCGACACGACCCAGATCTCATTTTAAGACGGCGCTTGTTGCGTATCAACCTTAATCTCGCGGGCATCCCGTGTCGTTTCCGCACTTGCATCAACAGCGCAGCTTCATCCTCCGTAACTCGCGCGCGTTTTCCTTGGCGAGTACGTTCTAATTATAGAACGCACGTCCTCGTTTACAAATTGCAAACACATCAGGGATAGTTCTTCGTGGGGTGGTTCACGTAACGATATACTGCTAGATACATGATTGCAGTGTGGAATATGGATTTGTAGGACAAGATTTGTTGAGACTATATAATGTGTGGTCAATAGCTTTTGGAAAACGTTTACAAACAAAGACAACAACGGCGATAACAAGAGAAATAAGAATCGAGACGACAATAATGTAAGATTCACGGAGAAGAGTTTATTTGTTATCCAGAAGATTGCGTCCAAATTACATTTCTTATCCCATTTTCCCTATGTATGATTGGGAGGTCTTCATCTATATCCGTTCTCATGGTAGGAGTTTGTTTTCGACACCATCAGTTTTTGGACTGGGAACTTTAGTCAGAATCTCACGAAGTACATGCCTAAATTCTAGGTTATTTTCAACATTTGGGTAATGTTCGTATATACCAGACATCCAATCGATATAATGTAGTTCTGTTAATCGTGAAATATTATCAACATATTGTCATCTTCTCCAGGCAAAAAATTGGTGGCATGTTAAAGAAAGAATGTAAATGTGACATTACATCCTTTGGATGTAAACATGATGGCTACCGAAACGAACCGCCATGTTCTACCGACTTAACACGGACCCAAATGTTACGAGGTCAGTCATTAGAAAATTGAAAATTGTTTACATTGGAGTTCCCCCCAAAAAAGAAGAAAACAAAAAAAAAATGCGCCAAGAAATACTGCATAGCGCATCGACGCCGCCGTCACGACTCAGCTTCCCCCTTCGCGATTGATTTATTCCTTTCAATTGTTATTGTTTCGCGAGATGATTATTGAATTATTGTAAAGGAGAATAATGAACTCAGTGCGCCTCGAACAATACTGCGCGAGGAGATTCCGTCGTGTTAATTGCCATTACCGAGATTTCACCGTGTCCTCTCTTATGAGATAACGCTGCGACCTACACCGAGCGAGACCAGACAAACACGAGATATCATCCTGGTCTTATTAATGTGCTTGCACACTTATGCGTAATCGCGAATTCCGTACGTCTTTTTCAAAATTTTGCCCCTCGCTGAAGCGAACGTTTTGAAAGCTTCGATGCAGATGATGATTTCATCGTTTTAAAAATCATCAAAGGGTCCAATACCAAACGAAACAGCGATGAAACTTCTGGAAAATGGAAGGTGTGAACCGGTTGCACTTTGAGTAACGCATTTTTCAATTTAAAAAAATAATTGTAAAAAATTCTTCTACAATTTTATAGGTTCTACTTCTTTTTTTTTACCAGAATTTCATTAGCGTTTGGTAGATGTAAACTAGAATACTATTGCGGGTTTTGACGCGATGCCTACATTTTGCTTGATATTGTCTGCGCTATATAATTAAAATCTTGGTCTTTTTTTCGCTTTTTAACTAGGCTACATATTTTTAACTGATCTCAAATGATATTTCGAAAAGTGCCTTGCCTCGAAATAATCTAAATCGTCAAATAGGCCAGATAGTCCAATTGGCCTGAACACAATAACAACTTGACATTCAAATGCTCCCTTTTCGAACTGCATGAGAGAGAAAAGAATGGAACCTTGAGTTCGATTTGTTATCTTGTTATCTTCTCCTCTCACGTGAGATTAGAAAAGTAATAATGGATTCGTCTTCTGGAGAGAAAACACCCGCGGTGGAATTATCAACGTGGATCCGTTATTGAGACATTCAAAACATTAATTATTTTGAATTTCTATCATGTTTAGGAGAATTATCGGTGGACATTGATCAATCAAGTGATTGGTACAATTGGATAACAAATAAGGACAAGATTCATAATTGATATTACCGTCGGCGTGCAAGCGATCATCGAGCGATAACGAAAGATATATACAAGTTTTCACGCAGTCCATGACGTATAGAAAAAGTCTTACGTAAAGGTCGCCTCCTAATTATTTAACGAGATTGACAATCGACGCGAGTTTCCGTGAATTCGAGAACAAAAAAAAATCAAATTCAGATGTTTCGTCCGGAGACTTTTTTTATATACCGTCGGGCCGATAGCCTCCTCCTCGTGTTGTGCATCAGCTACTCTTTAACAGGATTTTGATATCATGAACCGACTATATTTAGTATTTGTGCGAGGTGCATGACTCAAGAATAAATGCGACGAAAATTGTCATGTATATACTTAAAATTGTCGTAGTATGGCTGGGTAAAGTTTTGCGATACTCCGTTTACGCCGTTGTATAGAGAATATTAATATATCGAAAACAAAAGTATTAATGGCGTATTAATGACTATATAGTATACGAACTGAAATGTGGGAGATAGACGCGTTTAAAATAATGGCACAACTCGAATACATCCAACCGCAAATACGTCCAGCAAATATGGCACTTTTAACGAGAAGATTTTTCTCGATGTACACGGTTGAGTTGTAATCGTAAACGATTACGAGCATTGCAAAGGTCGTTTCTCAATTTGTAAGGCCGGTCAATCTCATTTAATTACTGCGCGACAGTGACTAAAGGCCGATATTTACAACGTGGAGATCTCTGCCTTATTTGCGGTTCGCAATTGTATTTACGAAGAGTAATTAATTATAATTCCATCGTCGATACTATCTTCTAAAAATAAACCGTTGATACCCGACATCTTTTTTAAAAATTATCCTCCATCATTTTAAAAATATTTTCACAACAGCCCGAGAAAAATGATTTGCTTTTGTAATTTCTTGGCCAACAATTATTTGTGCAATTGATGCACAAAATGGTATATAAGCAATTTCGCAAACTTACCAAAATATCTTTTCCCCGTATCACGTAGTGGTCTGTTGACTGTATATGTACTCCTTATGCAGATTTATATATACAATGTACATTGCGAGGTACGTATACAGAGTCAACATAGGATATATATGCTATATTTACAAAATAAACAGTGGCAAATTTCACATCCTGATTTCAATTCTCCGGTTGGGTAATCTCCAAATTCTTGTACGTTAATTGTTCAGATTGTGACGAAACATATCTTGAAATATTAAAAATTTTAATCCGTTCCTATTGATACTTTGAACACGTTAAACTGTATTAAAATCGATTAAATTCTGAAACAAATTAATATATTTCTATCCAATTTTGCAAATAGACTATTATGTGGCTGCAAACGATAACGGATAGAATCGCATTTATATCGACGGAAATGATGTACTCGTACTTGGAACTATAATTGAATGCATTTTAATCGAAAATATTCTTCTTTCATATTTTAGAACCATGAAAGTTTAATGCATTTCAATGCAAATTTAGGAATAACAAAATTTGTTTAGTCCATATATTTGAATGCTAAAATAATCGTTTCATTAAAATGTCGGTTGTAAATGCGAGCTTATAAATAAAGAAATTTTAAAAGGAACAAATTTTGAAAGGAAAAAATTTCTCATTTTGAATGAAAAGTGATGAATTTAAAATGAATGAAAACAAATGAAATGTGCATATCATATATTTTTTAACATTGTAAACAATTTTATATACAAGGATGAATCTTTTGATTTTTTTTATAGTAGAATATTACACGTTAAAACATAATATTAACAATGAGAATGAGTTTTACGATCTGAAAAAGAAGCTTGGGGCTTACGGCAATGGAAAGTTTTAAAATCGTGTAAAGGCTGAGGGAACTATTGAGATTGTTACATCCCCTATATGTATAGGTATAGCAATCAAACTTTTAGCTGAAATAGAAATATTATTTGTTTACTATCGTCAGATTACGGAAATCGTTACAGGAACAAAATATATATATATGTGCTGCAACCAACTACCCAAATATGCATTGCAGCAAAACTTCGGTATAGCTGTGAGAGCGATACTTAATGCTGAGGTTGCAAACTGTATATTGTTCTCTGTATATGTGTATAGTGGTTTTCCACCACTCTTGTCATAAATTGATCCGCCCGCGTTGAAAAGTATAATTCTCGGACAGATGAAAAGTGCGACGATTTATTAATGTAAGATATTAAATCCGTATACTGTTCAGGATCGACGATTGGGTAAAGAATAAATTGGTGAGCTGGGACTTGCAGAAGTACCAAAGCAAATTTGAAGGTTAGTACACCCTATATATTAACGGGCGAAGCACCCATCACAAATACAAGTTTATTCCTCCCAGTTTCATAATACGTTATTGCTCTCATAGCAGTACTATTATATAGCTCCAATGAAAAACCTACTTTCACGAAACTAATATTGCTGAGATAGTTATACCGTGTCGGTACAACTTCAATTAAAAAGAATTGTTCGGAGAACCAAATTATCGTTTTAAGCCCTAAACTTTTTTTTCAATGATATATTTGCTTTATACAGAAAACTGTATTCAACAGCCGAAAATTTCGTTATTCTATTTTCAATATTTTCAATATTCAGTTTGGTACTGAATTTGTATAATTACTTAATCGAAAATTGAAAATTGTAATGTACATCGTTATAAATTTTCTTTCGGTGGAAACTGCTGTCAAATTTAAGTATATACAATGTAATTACTTCAGAAATATTTTACAATAAATCTTTTTTATTTATGCGAGTTGGAAGAATAAGTTGCTCATTCGCAAAGAAACTTATACAATACTATATTACAACAAAAAAATCAAAGATATTACAAAACATTAAGAAAACTATTTTTTTCATTCCGACGGATTCATACAAAAGATTTTTATAAATAATTAATTTAAATTTTGAGTCATTAAACAATTGTTTTCATACTAAATTAATAAAGTTATTAGTGTTTAAAGTTTTTCATGATAATTTTTTTTTTTACCCACCACCAATAACTAAGCAGATATCTAAGTTGTTCTTTATATCTATTTTCGTTCGCGATTTTCGTTTTTTGATTCATTATGATGTGAAACGTGCACAAGTAATGAAAAAATATATGGTTAGGTCAGATTCAGAAAAATACACGGACACTTCTTTTTCCAATGACCAAATTCAATATTTCGGTCGCACCTACAGTATGGATCAAGATAATTTGACAATGACAATAATATGCATATGGGTCAACTGGATGCAGATTGACCAACTAATATCTATCAACTAATAAATTGTTATAAATGCACCGTGAACCAGATTTAGGTCTGAAACAAAGTCTGAAATAATCAGTATAATATACCTCTGAATAAAATGTACGATAAAACATGGTAGAAAATCATTTAAAAGAAAAATTCAAAATAAAAAGTCAATCTCGAAATGATCATAAATCCTTGGTCGCGAATATCGTATGGCATTCAAAGAATTTCGAGATCCGATAAAATCCCATCGACTAATTCCGAACTAATTTAGGTATAACGTCTCGTTATTTGATTTACGGGATCATTATTAGTAAGTTCATCAATGTCAATCTGGCTTATAGGTATCAAAGTTCATTATTTCTTATGCGTATTTGCGAACTTGTTGCGCTTATCGCCGGTGATGATTGGGAGGCCACAATCAACTTTTAATTATGCGAATGCGCCCGGAATAAGTCTCACGCAGATATATTTTTAGGTACTTTTTTATCGATGATTTATCACCCGTACATTTTGGGAACACTGGATTCCAATATCACTCTTATCTCGTCGCGTTGATAATTTTTAAATAATTCGATAACGATGCTTATATGTGTAACGACATTTTATTATGTAACGTGTGATCTTATGTAATAAAATATTAAAATTAAAAGCAAATACTCGAAATCGCCAATATTCGTTCTTTCGATTGCATGAAGCTTCCATTTGTAGGATTTTCGACTGCGAATCCCATTCGATATATGACAATTGGTGGTATAGCGAGTTAGAAATGCCTATGAATTAATACATCAAAGTCGCTTCCTTTTGTTTTTTCATTTTTTTTTCAATTTTGAAAAATTTTTGTTTTTTATCGTTTAATTGAAATAGAGTGTATCATTGCCAAGCACGTGGACACAAAGATGAATTCTTTATCTTCGAGTTATCAGTAAAAACAACCGTTCGAACTTTACCACATAAATATGTGGTAATCAACGTATTTTTAAACAAAAATTAAAAAACTGACAGAATTATTACAGCAAAAATACGTGGTGTGTACTTCATTTTTATTGCAATTATCGAATGAAAATTTTGATTCCAATTTTAGAATTTTCAGTAGAATTCTCGTTGCAGATGCCATTTTCCTCCAAATTTCCTAAAGTGAAAATTGAGCCATTTTTCGAATGATTCGAGATATACTCGAGTATATACGTGTACTTCAATTTCTGCACCAAGAAATTTGCAAAGTCATCATCAGAGCCCAAAATCTGCGAAAGTATGTTCGAAAATGAAAATCCGATATGATACGGGATCAGAAATTCACGAATCAAATTCAAGTATCAATGACCTATCAGCACGTGAAAGAAAGACCCTATATTATTTAAAGTTCTTATCCGAAGGCCAAAACTGGAGCCTTCTTGCTCTTTCTTTTTTAAAGTACAATTTCGTTTCCTGCTTGAAGGAAGCTCGAGGATACTATATACTGGACACCGGGTCGATGCTATCTTATCCGTGGGGCACATAGCAACCGCTAAAGAAGGTCGCCTTGTTTTTGCTATTGTGGTAAACTTTCGTGACCGACCGGAGATAACCTCCTCCCAAATCCCTAGGGCCAGATTTTTATACCGGCACGCTCTTCGTTCCCACTACGCTCGCTATTTTTGCTGTGCCTTTATTCCCTTCGTCTAATTTTATGTACGACTGAGACTATTTTTGGAAATTCTCTCATCTTGTGTTTTTTTTTCTCAAATCGTTATCTATATGTATATCATTATCTCATAACCGATAGTGGCTATATAGTGCCTACGATTATGATAGTTCTGATGTTTTCTTCCCCAATGTACTGAAAACCTATGGTTTTTATTGTTTATTCTTGCTCGTTACAGTCACCGAACGAAACAAGTACTCTGCTTCGATATAATAAATTTAAAAAAAATTTTTAACATATAACAACACTGAATATCAGATCTCTTAAAAATATTTATTTCATCTAAAGATACAATAATAATGATAATCAGATTTCGAATGCTCGATTTTTAAAATTTATATAGGTAAACACTTATTACATTCAACAATTTGAATGTTTACTTTCCTTCCAGTCGTAATGACCTTTCATCGATATTTTAAAATTCCAGTTTATAAATATGTATGCGTAATTACTTATAGAAAACCAGTTTACATTCCGACCCCCCAAATCCCTCCGATGTAACTCCCGAAAACAAAATTTTGTTATGACGAACTTTTGAACAAAACAAAAGATAAGTCGGATTTAAATAATGATTTTTCGAACGAATCGGGTATGATTTCAAGCAGGAAGTACCAAAATACGAAACTTGCTGGATAACAATTTTCAGTCGCGATTATTTATACAGTCAATAAGACAAGTGCTGTTTTATTTTTGCTTTTTCAATCTTCAGCACTTCAGCATTCTTTTTCAAATATTTTCAAAAGAAGATACCCCAATGGGTATATCGAGATATAAATCTGCCACGAAATCTGACACAAAATCTGACACGAAAGATTTTTTTTTCCAAGGACCATCCTTAAGGTGGTTCTAAAGTAGAGCAGTTACCGACATAACCTCAAAACAGGAAAAGTATAAATAAATTAGGATTGCAACATTTTTTCAAAATTCCTTAACCACCTTAATATGGTTCTGAAGTACAAAAGTTACCGACCGGGTTTTTCATCAATAAAAGTATAAATAAAAAGTGACTGAAACGTTTTTTTTCAGATTTTGGAATTTGGAAGGGTGATTCTACCTAAAATATACAATTCTCGAAAAAATATCACTGAAATTGGTTCAAAATTAAACGAGGATTATCCGAAATAAATCATTTTTGTTGCTGGTAAGAGATAATAATTTATTTTGGAGATTACTCCTTTAATTTGGAATCGATGTCACCGATAGTTTGTTGGTGCTTGATGTATATGAAATCCCGAATTTTGAAAAAATGTTTCAATCCTTTGTCATTTATATTTTTCCTGTTTTTAGGTTAGGTCGGTAACTGTTCTACTTTAGAACCCCCTTAAAGGGTTTTTGTCGAAACTCATTTCCAATAGAACTTCCTTCATTTGGAAAACCGTTTTAGGGTATATAACAGAGCCCGAATTACGAAAAATGAAAAAAATTATTTACTTATTAAATTTTGTAGATGTTCATAATAATACCTCAGTGTAGTGTGGCAAATATCGCGAAAATCGCTTTTGGTACGTTGTTAAATGTTAAAGTAACTTAAATTTTTCAACTAAATTAACGTTAACCGCAGTTAAAGGTTAAATAGAATCTACATTTTTTATCTAATCGATATAAACCGATTTAAAACTTTGTAAAGAAAATGATTTCATTAACAAAAAATAAAAACCTTATTATTTCGACTCATACCCGTATATCATATTGAATGCGGCCACTCGAAAAAAATGACTAAATGTTTTTTCATCAAATGTCACGAACGAAAATAGATATAAAAAATAAGCGTGATCTACTATTATTGGAAGTTGGCTCAACTTAGATCTGATTAGTTTTTGGGATATATGCATATACTAAAATAGCAGAGGGAAAGCCAAAAAAACATTATCATGAAAAACTTTAAACACTCGTAACTTTATCAATTTAGTATCAAAAAAATTGATTAACGCGACTCAAAAATTTGCGGACAAAATACCGAATCGAAAGGTTATCGGTTATTTAAAATTGACCGATTAATAATCGAGATAATCCCGATTATACTGAAAGAAATGACAAAAACTTAAAAAATTGTATATCATTTATTAAATAAAATGTATCCCAGGATTTATAAATAAATACTCAAAATGCGTGGAATTTCATGCTGAATAAAACAGTGATCGATTTTTTAAATTGTACCAATCAGAAGTCGAGATATCTCTGATTTTCTGATAGCTAATCTGGATCAAATGTTTGTGTTTCGGAACATGTAATTCACACAATCACTTGTATATATTTATATATGTGAAAATCAACTACAAAATAGTGTAACACATTATCTTGCCTTGCATCAAAGTGAGTATATGTATACCCCTTCTAGGATCTTTCTCACCCAACAAATTCGATCCTTGTATGAATTCTATTCAGAGGTTCCTATCAAAAAATTAATGACAAAAATAAACACTTTGTATAATTTAAAATATATAAAATCAACGATAAATTCATATATGTAACACTTATTAGGGATTATCGTGATCATATTTTTTAGAATACAGTAAAACCTCCCAAATTTAGACATTCGCGGAATAAATCAATGACGTGTAGAACCTCTCATATTTAGACAGTCCATTCCGCGGTTTCTTGTTCCATATCACTCCCGTCTAACATTCATAAACGGTGAAGGAGGAGAAGACTTTAAATTTGAGAGTACAAGTTGGGCAAGTGAAATCACTCTAGTCTAAATTTGGGAGATTCTACTATTGTTAGATGCGCATTTGTATGTACAAATAAAAATAAGATATATATAACTTTTAAACACAAAGTATATATAACAAAGTGTTTATTTGTGCGGTGGAGAACAAACAAAAATAAAACGAATTTTGAAAGTTAAAAGAATGAATGCATGAAACTAACGAGAATGTCTTATGAATGTGCAAAATATGTTTCTGTAGATGACTATATAAACAAACAAAGATAAAGAATGAATAAAAGTTCACGGAACAAAATTTACTGCCAAAATTGTCGAACGTGTCTATAGATGTCAGAAAATTTTGAGGTTTTTGAATTGAATGGAAAGATTTTCACCTATAAATTTTTATTTTAAAAATGGAAAAATATTTCGAAGATAATTATAAGAAGTATTACAGTATCCAACGTGAACTACAATGAAAGATTGCCAAGAGTTAAAAAATTCATGAAACTGACATAAAAAAAAGAGTTTTTATAACCCGACGAAAATATACATTCGTCGAAAAAATCAATAAAACCATTGGTATTTTATTAAATGCAATTTTTATTAAAATTGAATAAAAATCTATGAAAATGAAGGATATTTTATTCAATATTATTCAAATATTAAAAATTAAAATATAATATATTCAAAAAAAGAAATATTATTCAAATGTTCGAATTTATATAATATATGCATCCAACATTTACGAAAATTTTTGAAAATTGATAAAACTCACGTAACTCTTAAGAAAAGTTCTCAAATAAACATATTAGTTATAGATTTGTTAGAAAAAAAAAATAAAAAGATAAAATAGTCTACATCTTATTGATAATGGAGTAGCCATAAGAAGTCCATCAGTAAAGTAGTATCAGTCAATTTATCGTCTGGCGCTTATCGCAACGCTACGACTTTCAGGTGTTGTCGCTTTTTTTCGTATTATGTACATTATATATATGATTAATTATTACAAAATTAATATGGATATATTACATGTTTCACAAACAACAAGCCTTCAGAATTATATCTGTAATTCAAAGTCTTTTTTTAACTTAACTTTTAAGTTACTTTTTCGCTTAACTTTTAAATTTTAAGTAGAGACTATCTTAAATTATTAACGTTTAATTTGAATCTTTTATCATTTAACGTTTACTTTTAACGTAAATCTTAGTTTTATTTCTCAAGTTTTAATAAAGTTGCAAAATGTAATTAAATGATTTTACCTTATAATTACAATGGGTATATTTGTGTTATTTTCATGCACTGAATCAGTCAGTGCGTAGGGCCTCTATTTCAATAAACTTTAATAATCACGTAGTTAGTCATCTATTTTATAAAGTACATATATAATGGTGGCACATTTAGAACGACATTGGCATAATATTTCTATATTTTCTATATTTTCTATATTTTATAAAAAAATAAATTAATAGTAGTGGTTTTAAATCGCCTCTCATATATACAAGTGTTGTTTACTCTTCTACATTTCTATATTTTCTATATTTTCTATATTCTAAAATTCTATATATTATCTATATTCTAAAATTATATACAATTGAATTTCGAATTCCTTAGAGTCGTCCGCTCAAAATGAGCTCAGAATTAGTTAAAAATTGTAATCTAGAGCTGAATTCTCGCCACTATACCTGGGCAAACACTTGCTTTTAAAAGAAATCAGATAAAGGATAACAATTTTTTGTTTTTCCATTGTAAGTCGTAAGAAAAAAATCTTACAATATTATTGAACCAAAGACAATCGTATTCTCTATGTATTTCCCTTTCGAATTACCTATATACTTGTTGATATAGAAACAAAATTTCTGTCCGAGAAACGATAATAAGAATCTTGCTCTTCTCGACACGCATGAAATCTAAAAGTTGGAAATTTTTTATTTTAAATATCGATATTAAGCTTTCATTATTTTTCCATGCGTTCTTTTTTTTATTTTTTAATATTATATTCCGAGTTTTTCGTTACGAAATTTTCAATGCAACGTTGTCATTGAAAATATCCTTATGTAAACGTCGACTTTATTTCACATATAGGAACAAAACATCAGATATAGGGAATAGGTTAAGATATTTTTCGAGCAAACAGGGGAATAAATAATTCTTTTATATTATCTTAATAAAATGAAACTTGGTAGGTGTAAAATAAATTAATAGTAGTGGTTTTAAAACGCCTCTCATATATATACAAGTGTTGTTTACTCTATGCGCTTCTGTGAAATGTAAATAGGCTGTATGAATTCATTTGTAATCAATACATTTTATTGTTCTAAAAATAACAATACGCCGAGATAAAATGAGACATGTAAACATTCGCTTAATGCGAGCAGCGAGAATACGATTGCGGCTGTAATCTACGAGTTTACGTGCTGTGCGAGTCTGCTTTCATGCGATTATTACGTATAATAAAAATAGTATAGGTGCATACAAATAAATGATTTTCTTTCGAGTAAATATTTACGTCAACCTTGATTAACGAACATTTTGAAAAGTAACAAATATTTTTGCCATTTAACTTGAGACCTGAACATTAATCAAACTTGGGATATTATTATATATTTTTATGTTTTTATTTCATTTCAATATTTGACGAAAGTGTCATTTTATTTGAACCGACACTCCATGTTCCTGCAACGTTTCAAAATTATTATGCAGCAAAAAAGTTACGTTGTTACTAATGTAATTTTCTATAGGTTGCGTTGGGAATTTCACGTTTCTTACTTTGTACATTGGGATAGAGTGAACACACGTAAGGAAAACTGACATTACGATTTTCTATTAGTAATATTTCCAAGGTAGGACACCCACCGTTTCCAATGAACGTTCTTGCAATGTTTCCGAAACCGGAAAATGTTTATAGGGTAATTTCAAAAAATGCGATTAAGTTTCAAAGTTTAAACAGATATGAAAGAAATGACGACGAATGAAAAGGAAAGTGTACCAATACAGTAGCCCCTACTAAGACTGAAAAGTTTAACAATGAAGCATCACTCGAATTCGTCAGACGCTTTTAGCACATGCAGTCTCGAACAACAGTGCAATCCCCGATATAAGGAAAAAAAAAACAAACTTCTTTATCGCTTCATTTTCCCCGGAAAATGGATAAAGAGAGCAACTGGTCGCAGTTGATCAGATATTACAACTGAAACTTCCTCTTATTCATTAAAACATAAAATCATTGTTCGCGTGTTATCGCTTCAGTATTCCACGTATTCAATCCATCCATTGCGAGAGCTGGTCAGAAAGTGCGTTCACGCATCATTACATAATACACGCTATAGATGTCTATATATAGAGTCGGTTAATTACGATGCACTTTTAAAATTAGCCACGATAAAGTCTAAAAAATGCTGGTGCGAGAGCACTGGTATAGGCTCTGGAACTCTGCGAAGATCATCACGAGACGTGCATGTGACCGCAGAAGCGCAGCGATCCTCGAATCCGGCTCGATCGATGACTTATTACATGCAATCGGTCAGTTAGCCCGATGGACATAATCGCCGGATTTTTTTCCTCGATCTTTCCATTCGCGATGTGGATGAATGGGGCCTAGATCCGGGCGCCTAGACGTCGTCCGTTCGATCAATGACTGAAATGATTCGCGATCTATAAATCTGCCTTCCGGTCCACGGGGGTCTCGCGCACAATTCTATTTTTATCAATAATGTACCAAATCTATACCAGACGAGTATATATATATACTACGAGTCATTACACCATTGCGAGATAGCGCAATAAGAATTATATCGCCATTGTTCGTTTTGTATCGCCTATTTCAACGTGACGCAATCCTCGACAACGCCATGTACGAATAACGAAATCGAAAAAAATCGGTATAATCTCTTTTTTTTTGGCGTAACACAGGTGTAACGTTGTTTTGAGTCTGCATTGTTTGCCTGTTGCAATCGTGCAGACACTATCGCGCAATGGAATTTCATTTTCCATCGACGCTGTTGCTGCTGCAGCGGAGATAATGCGGGGAGACAGCTGTCTGCTGGCTGGCGATTACGAACGTTTCTAAAAATAAGCCGAGCATCGCTAACTTCAGGGTGAAGTAAGGCTTGACAATAAGGGCAAAGCAGTTTTTACCCCTTGGGGCAGGGTCGTGTGTTGTTGATTGTGACGATGATGACGGTGCGTGCGTTCGCTTCGGGTGATACAGTGGCTGGGAATGTGAATACGTATAATTTATTGCCGGCGAGTGCACTTACACCGAGCGATCAGACACTTTCCATGCCTTTGCTCCGATCTATTTTCGTATATCTTAGGTTGCGTTATTGTATGCGGACATGCCGATAACGATACCTTCGTCAAACATGCCTCGAATAGTGTCAAAAAGTGTCCGTCTACTTTGTCAGCGGCTCTTATCGTTTGCTCTATACTCCAGATGTATACTTGTTCGAGCAAAGCTTTTTTTTTATATAGATTCTCGCGATGCAATTATTTTCACATTCGACGTGTCCTAGTGGAGATATCCTGGCCTATTTATTTGTACGTTGGATTATCGTAACAATTCGAATGAATGATGATATAAGCGAAACGAGCGAGATTGTTGCGAACCTGCAAAACAAAACATGTTGATTTCGACATATCGGACATTGGATACTCGCTGTTACGTTGTCATAATTTTCAAGTCCGGTATCTTGGTGAAATCGCTGCAAAATAAGAACGATAAGTCTGGGTAGAAGTCATAACTAATTTGAAGAAGAAGAAGAAAAAATGTAAATACATTCGTCACGGCTGGTTAAACCGTCGCGGTCAAGGTATATATCTCATTTCGGAGATTCGTACATTTCCGCGGATGTTTATCATCGTGGGGCATAAATTATACTTGGCGGAGTCCAGCAAAATAATATTATAACACGAGATTGAAGCGGTCGGCTGTTTGTCGTGTGTATTCGTTGTCCGCCGAGATAAATCTCGGACGTTAATCGTGGACCGGATTAATTAATTATTAGCCAGTGACAATAGGTAACGTGGATTTAAATGTGCCTTGATCTTATTTGCTACGATGATAAAGTGGACATTGACAATAAAGACTACGATAATGATGAAGAGATTAATGACGTTTAAAAGGATGATGATTGGTAAAAGATCTCTATTTATAAAGCATTCGAGAGTATGATCATCGTTAACGATGATGATGTTGACGGTGATGTTGCTGATAACCTAGAGAAATAAAGAACAATGATTTTTATAAAGATGGTTGACACATAATTAATTAAACTTCATAAAAAAACTTTATACATTTGGTCCTTGAAGTGTTAAACTTAGTCGAAAATAAGTAAGCCGACAGATATTCTCAATGCAAAGAAATCATGCGGCGATTATTAATTACGAGATACGAGCGAGAATTGGTCCGTGGGAAGAAATGAGGTCAAACCACGCGAACAATTGACAGTTATGAAATTACTACCTTTGATTAAAATATTTACATTTGTGAAATCGAGCTATCGTGAAAGATTGCAAAATTCTTAACAAACAGTAAAAGGGACTGCTCTGTATATAGGTCTGACAAACAAACGTGTTCTAGAGTTTCTGATGTAATGGTCGTCCAAAATACATCAGATTCTTATTTATTGGATGTGTAAAGCGATTGAAGTCGTTACTAATACCACGCTAATCTTGTTGACTGTATTATACAGTTCTGTCAGGAATTCTTGACAATACAGCTTGTCTGTCAGGAATTCTTCATGAAATTAAGAAAAAATAAATTTATTGGTTTTGATAAGACTCCAGAGAAATAATTCCCATTTATTTGCAATGACGCGGATTAAGGCGTATTGCGTTGCCCAAATGCATTTACTATGAAAATCTCAGGTGCGCGTTTTGGTAATGAAATCTAGGAATTAATTTTAGGGTGACACGTCTTCGCAATCCACCTTTAAGGCTTTGCCTCATTTCAATGCATTCTTAAGGCGACTCGTCAATTATGTGAGTACGAGCAAAAACCGATTTATCGACACAGTGCTTGCGGGCACTCGACAAAAAAAATCAGAGAAGTTTCCAAAGCCAAGGCCCAATTAGCGAATCGAAATTGCACGGCGAATCGAGGGGAAAAGGCGATTGGCCAGCGATTTCCTCTAGGCCTTGCCGGACTCGCGAGGCCTTTTTCCGCAATGTAACGAGGCCTCCCTCTCTTCGTTATCAGCTCGTCACTCCTTCAGCATCTTCTTCAAAATGGGAGCGAGAAACGCGAAGAAAGCTAAGCCGGTACCAGTGACACCGAAGATCTCGGTACCACCAGACCTCGCAGCATCAAGGCTCTTGGTTGGTGCTCGTCGAGTCCGAGATTGACAACCGGAAGTCCCCTCCCTCTGGACACAAAAAACTTAAGTTGATCATTACGAACATCTTTGATTTCGATTCGTCGTATCACTCTGTACTATTCGCGACCAAAATCGCACGTTGGTGGGACACGTATCAGGACATCAGAACACATCGTAATTCTCCTTGGAATTCGGTTTCCGTAGTTGACAGTGAAAAATAGTGACTCTGGATTCTTGAAAAGGCTTGAATTTAAAGAAAAAAAAAGCAGTGATAGCTCCGAATTCGTCTGGTTCATTATTCCGAGATCGAACGTTGGCCCCTTTTATTTGTGCGATAAGTCAGGGATACTCGGGCAATTAACGATTGTATATTTGCAATTAAACGCTATCGAAAATTTGAAAGACGAGCGACAGAGAACCCCGGTGGGGATAAGCTGAAGTTCAAGGCGATATGCCGAGATAAAAGTGTGAAACCACAGAAGGACGGAGAGGAAAAAGTTGAAACAGGAGTGCACTGGCTGATTTCTGCGCATCCAGTTCGTCCGCGGATGAAAACGCGAGTGCCTCGTAGCGGTTGCATATCGAGTGACTAAAAAGATTATTTTTGAATGGACCAAGTCGTAAACGGTCACAAGCGTCAGTGTCCCCGAGGACTCTGCGAGATTTGGAGATCGAGAGGGGCGCGTTGCCGGAATTTCCGAAAGTGGGTGAAATCGGAAGTACGAGGTCATCTCCCGTTATCGCGGATTGTCTTATTACTTTTTTTTGACACTTACCAAAGTCGCTCCTACGGTTCGCGGCGCCTACCAAAGCCGCCCCTTCCTCGGTCATCCACCGGAAGAAGCTGTAAATGACGATGCCACATGGTCGCTGGTCGACGATGAATTCCAGGAAGTCGGGGATTGTCTGCAGTTGGTGGGCTTATCTGTTGCTGATCTTGATCATTCTGAACTTGGTACCGTTCGTCCCGGCAGCTCCTCACAACAGGACCAGTCTCAAGACCGTGAGGTTGTGCTCGCGGAGCCTCAGCGATGCTCTTTACCTCCTTTGCAAGGGTCGCGGATACAACGAGCCTTTTAATGCCAGCAGCGGGGGCAGGGCGCGCAGATCGGCAGGACCGGGTCTGGTCGAAGAGTGTTGCTACAATGCCTGCAGCTTCGAGCAAATGGAGCAGTATTGCAAACCGGCGACTACCGAAGACAAGTCCGGGTCCCAAGTCGCCAAGTGAGTAAGGCCCTTTTCTTCTCCTCTTTTCCTACTTAGCGACGCGAAAGGAAGGAAGTGGGAACCTCTACTTTTGCACCCACATAATGGAATCAGACTCTGCACAAAACTTTAGGATTAACAAAGCCCCAAAGTGACAAAGAAAAGAAAACCCTAAATCAAGTCTGAAATGATCATGTCTGATGTGGTGTAAGAGTTGATCCTTCGTCGTTTTTTTCGTAGAGAGAATTGCTGTGATGAGCGAAGAAAGTACACGTGTGGTTTACTTAATCGATGCACTCGTGAAACTCAAACCACAGACCAATGTGCAAAAATCATGCTTTAATACTTGAAATAAGTTCATTTTCGTGGAGGCTCTCGATCGGGACAAAGTGAATGGTGTCCTTTATTTTATTATTGGATGAAGTTCAAGAAAACATGGTTTTGCGGTTGGTCTTAACCTTCGCTTACCACCAGCTAATTATAGGGAATGACTTAAGAGTAAATCTTGCGATAATTGATATATTAATAGTCAATATTTGCAGAAGCAAAAGGGCTAAAGAAACAGTGCTAAATTACATTTATCTGGACGTTATCAGTGGGCCATCGTGCGTAGGTCCCAAGTATAATGTGATATTAGAAGTTGACCCTTTGCTTTGTCTAATCATGATCCTAATTCATTCCCTGTATGGACAATTACGATTAAAATTAGGATATACTAACGTTCTCAAAAGCCCGCCGACTTCGTGTGCTCCTTCTTGATTTTGTGAATTTTGCCGAAAACTGCTATTAAAAATTATTCGTTATCTATGCTTCGACGATACAATCCATGACTGCAAATAGAGGGGGACCTTCTTTATTCGCAGTCAGACAATTAAAAAGAAATTGTGTTCGTAAACAATCAAGGACCGGCAAGCACCGAAATAATGAGT
Organism: Trichopria nigra; assembly: GCA_030522945.1. Classification (NCBI taxonomy): domain Eukaryota; kingdom Metazoa; phylum Arthropoda; class Insecta; order Hymenoptera; family Diapriidae; genus Trichopria; species Trichopria nigra. The sequence goes on along the minus strand of JAPYZR010000496.1, from coordinate 9,931 downwards.
ACACTATCGTTCGTCGGCATGTGTAATTCTCACAAATAAGTTGTCGTGCATTAAAAAAAAAAAAAAATATGGGTGGAAAGTTACATTTTAATAAAACGCCTCTTATCTGTTAACGCGAAAGATAATTCATTCGCGAGTCGTTTAGAATCAGCGGTTCGCAATAAACAAATGTGAGATTTATACTAAGCGTCGATTAAATGTCGGGGGAAAAGTTGATTAAATGTAGAAAAGCGTGGCAGTTCTTCAAGGTCACGCCTCTAAGCATCAGATTTAGGAAGGAGTAAAATTGGCCCCTTATCGAGCTTCGGTTTCGTACGCCGCTTATCGCCTTTCTCCGGCAGCTGCGACAGTTTTTAAATTTATCTACGAAAAAAAAAAAAAAAAAAAAAAAAAAAAGAATCGAGAAATCTATGCACGCCCCGCACCAAACTTACGCATTACAAATGACATTATTGGTATTTACTCGATTTTTGCGCCAGTCGAGTTTTCTTCTTCTTTTTTTTTCTCCCGAGCCAGCTATTCGTTAAAGATTATCGTGCGTGTATTTTTCACTCGATTGACGTTGTTGTGTCTTCGTCGTTGAGAACTTTTATCATCGCGAACGAGAGCCCTGGCGGCGTCGAGCTCCGCTTCTATTATTTATTTATGCGAAAGAAGCCAAGTCTATACATTGTGCTCACTATTTGAGCCGATAAGGAAATGGCAAACTGAAATCCTCGCACTATTTCCATTAATCGAATTCCAGTGGCATATTATAATTGATACGCGCGAGAATAATAAAGTTATCGCGCGGTAGAGCGATGTGGGATCGAATTTTATCAAATTTGTAACTGAAAAAAAATCCAATGATATTGGCCGTCTCGGCGGTCTTGGACTTGTTTTCCCAAACGTAATCGGCCGCTCTCTTACACAAGTGCTTAAAACCGGACCGATTGTGAGTTTTCGAGCGCGTGGCCGGGCAAAGTCCACGGATTTGTTTTCGACTAACGAGAATAATCTCTGAAAACCTTCGTAAACAAGTTTAGTTCCGCCATCGACTTTCCGTTCTCTCTCTCTCTCTCTCTCTCTCTCTCTCTCTCTCTCTCTTTTTTTTTTCAAGCTTTTTCTAGCGAGTTTCAATCAATCGAGACACTGATATGTTTACGCCTAGGAACCTGGATCAGCGGCTTTTTACATGTATTTCTCTATTTTTTCTTCAGGGGTCATGCGTAGTACTATTCCCGGTGCCAAGAAGGCCCTTGTCGAAGATTACTCGCTTTGTACATACGGCGATTGGGTACGGGTCATTTCCTAGTTACAAAACTTACTAATGAATCATGACGATATCTACAATTAGACTTTTTTTTTCAATTTCCATTCAGGTAATTCGTAAAGTTTTCAGAGCTGATCTTTAATGTCAATTTTCAAATCAAAAGCACTTTCTGACAGCTGCGACATCGACAATCGAAAATAATCCTTCATTTTTTTCTGTCTTTTAGCGACGGTGCTGTGGAGATAGTGACTCTACCCAACTGTTTTACCGATCCACATAAGCGTTTCGAGAGACTGAGAAAACGTATGTTTCACGTTGTTTCTTACATTTATTAAGCTTCTTCAGAATTTGCAATTGATTTACTATTTTTAAATTTTAATCGATTCATGAAAAATGTACGAAAAAATGGCAATCTCGCTACATCGATTTTGACGTTTGCAGGTTCCGCTGACAAGGATCCCGCGTCACAGGCAATGTCAAGCATCTTCCAGCTGCCTCATCGAAAAAGCTCGGACTTCCGGCTCGAGGGAACCGGAAGTAGCCTCGTGGCCAGAGGCTCGAAGACTCCAGCAAATCGCCTAGATTTAAGTAGATAACGAATGAGTGAGCATTCCCGGTGATTTAGGACGTTAAGGCACCACTTTGCGCCCCGGCGACGCGATTTTCCAAAGACTTGATTGTTTCGTGATAGAGAATATTCGCGGGCCGCCCGTGTATAGCGCGAGTACATAAGAGAACTTTCGACTCCGGCGACGATGGAGAGGTTCCGACCAGACCGACTTTTAAATATCTTTGATTTCGCTGCTGTTGGCGGGAAAAATCATCGAATGCAATCGTGATAAAGTTTGATAATTTCACACATACATAGCTAACGTGTCAACTGAGGCTGTCCTCCGAGCAAAGAGACGATTTTGTAATCGATGAACGAAGTGTGATGAGAAAGTGATAGCTGCTGACGATCATACACGTGTTTGATGCCGGCGAGTTCACCGATAGATCCTCCTTACTAACCGATGATCTCATTAGTATTAATTCCTAATGATAACGATAATTGTTGAGCGAAGTGATAATATATAGCGACGAACAAAGTGCATCTGGTCTGTAAGATTCAAGCACGTGCTCTTGTAGAACCGATATTGTGCGAGGCAATAAAAAAAGAAAAACAAAGAAAACGAGAGTGTGCAAAATTAAGTGTGCCGTTGTCATTTCATCTTTCTAATAATTTCACAATCAGTCATTGTGATTTTTTTACCTTTTCACCAAATTTGATGACGATTTATATACGAGCTCTGCAAACGGAACGATCCGTCAACCTCTCGATCTGAGCAGACCTAAAAGACTTGGATCCAAGAATGAATCGTGAGAGCTGCTTCGTCGTTCAGTCGTTACCTTAGTCAATTTATTTTATTTTATTTTTTTCATCATACAATTGTCCGCCTCTTTATCATTTCGTTAGCATGTATGTGCACTAGAATCCACAATTAGTTCCAGGAAGTTTAATGAAACGAGTTTCGCGCTTACACGCGCAGTACAGGGAATCATCGGATGTATAGATGAAGAATGATGAGTGGCTCGGTATAAAGTCGAGTCGATCGATCGAGTGCGAATGGAAACTTTTTGAAAGAATACATCATTAACAATTATCCATATAGTAGGGTGCCACATAATGGCGTGTAAAACTATCAAAAAAAAGCGGAAAAAGTCTGAACTGTTTGGGTTTCGTTATACCGACAGTAAGTATCGAAGACAGGCGCCGATAACAATATTCACATCGAGCCTTGTTGGAAATGTACGCATGCGCAAACAATAAAAACAACACACTTTCGGAAACTCGATTATCGAGCATCGGTAAAAAAGAAAGAGCAGCCGATAAATATACGCTAATCCATCCGTGACCCACCCCCTCCCGACGATCTCGGTACCTCGAGGTACGCAGTATTAAAAATATTTATTGTAAACGCACATTCATTTTAAACTTAACCAATTGCATGTTTCTTTTTATATAAGTGATAATTTATGAATAAATGTTCTTTCTTACTGTTACACCAAATCTATGATCATTGTTTTATTTGTATGTTGCTGCTTGTGAAATGCCATTATAATTTTGAACAATCTCAAAATTGTGTTTTTCGATTTTTTTTCTTTTCTTTCTTTTTTTTTACAAAATTGTATATAATAAGGAAACGCAAAAGAAAGTTAAAGTAATCAGGACCGGAAACCTATTTTGTTATCGGCATTGAAAATTTAATCACGATCCAACGCAATAGGTTAACAAGTTCGTGGAGTTATCAAAAGCAGGTTATACATATTTCCTTCATTGTTTACTCTTTTGGAAATTCTTATGACATCGAATGGAATTCGTAAGGTCGCAAGGTTCAAGGACAATATTCGTCTTCGGTCTTCCGCATTTCTCGGCAAAGGCGGCAGTACAATTGGAAGAAATCTATTGTTTAATATTCTTACTTTTATTCGTAATGTAGTTACCAGCATCGCCATTAAACACCGTTATTTAAGTTCGTCTTAATGTAAGCATTTCAAAATAAAGAAAGACTGTAGAACTTTCGGAAATGCTGCTAAGTAGATGAATCCGGAAATGGACTGGTTCGTAATTCCGTGCGTAAAGTTCGATTTTGCGCACAGCTTTCGATGCGACGATCGAGTGAAATAACCGTGTGCAAAACCGACATTTACTCACGGAATAGAATAGGTATATATCCTGTAATACTTTAATACACCCTCATGATCGGTGGATAAAAGTGGCATTTTACGCACTCGTACGGAAAACTATATTATTTTCAATAATGGCTGACATAACGAAGCAATTTGAAAAATAATGAACAAATATTGCAATTGACGATTGTAAGATTAAAAAAGTATTGATAAAAAAATGAAACTGAACTTATCATATACTTCAAGTGACGTTTAACTGTAGGTGAACCGTGAAATCAAAGTGACCTCTCTGCATCCTTCGTATACCACGTATACGTAAAAACACTACGGTACGATTTTCATATATAGTTTTCGAATAGTTCCTTAGAATATTTTAGCGACGGTTGACAGGTGAATCAGTCAAAGTTGATCAGTCTGATGAAAAAGTTATATACGACTTTCTGGTTTGGAGAATCTCTAATCGGTCACTTTATTAACAAATCGATAGCACTCTTGTCAACAAATCAATGTCAGTTTTTCGACAAATTAATCATATAGGCAATACCTTAATCAATTGAACTTTAAATCGACAGAGGTTCATTTCAAAGTATCAATTGCAAAGGCAGAAGATGCCCTTGACACTTGGCGTGCGAGCACTGAAATGCCGATCTCGACCCACGACAATCTCGCCGCGAGCCAGTGCTGCCTGGATTTTGAGCAGGGTTGCGGTCTCTTGAGGAAATTAAGAGATACGGGAGAAAAGCCGTAAAAGTCTACAAGGCCCCCTCGGCGTAAGAGCGAAAGCTGACTTTAAGCGACTAGAATTTTTGGAGAGGGAGAAAAGGATGGTTTCTTTTCACGATAAAGACGGGCCTTTTCACCTTATCAACGTCTTCCCCCTTTTCCCTAACTCACGTCCCCTACCAAAATTGCCCCCACCTCTCGAGCTCCCCCTTCGCTTTATAGGAGATATAAAAGGCGTCGCGATGCCGAATGGACACTGATCACGATGAAGTCGGGAATGAGTTTCCGGATTAGTGCCAAGCGAAATTTGTGCCCGTGTTTTGTGTTACTGGTGCTGCTCGTGGTCATGTTCGGTTTGGCAAGGAGCGTGAGGTCGGCCCCGATGGAACTGCCCTTCGATCGTGAGGCCAAGATCGTCAGGCTGTGCTCCAAGAACCTGAGCGTAGCGCTGGAGATCATCTGCGCAGGCAGGGGCTTCAATGGTCCAAGCAGCGAATACATTGCATTCGCCGAGGAGACCACGACAACGGGCATCGTCGACGAGTGCTGCAGGAAGTCCTGTTCCTGGTCCGAACTGGAGCTTTACTGCAACCCCCTGCCTAAGAACACCCAAATGGTGACCTGAGTAAGTTCCCTATTGTTTTCCACTATTCCTCATCGATTTGAGGTTAGCTTCGCGATATTGTCATTAACGGTCGGAGTGATCTCTCGTAAGGAAGTGCGATCATTCCTCGATCAAAAAGTTGATCGTCGTGTGCGTTAAAATAGTGATTTATATTTCAATTGCTTTAAATTCGGTGTACTACCAATTTTTTATTAAAAAAAAGTGAGTTCATTGCACTACATTGAATGAAGAAAAATGTTCTTGGAAAATTGTATTATATATAAAACAAACTACAGGGAATGGCAATTTTTCATAGGTAACATTGAAAAAGCGTAGATAAGTTTACCATAAATTGTGGCAATTTGTGACGTGTAAAATTTTCATGGTAATTTCTTTCCGTGCATTTTGACATTAAACTATCGGTGACGGGATTAAGATCTCTTTACATAAACTTTCAATTCCAGTACGTCACTTTGTAGAGGAAATTCGATTTTCGAATAAAAATTAAATAATACTCATTGTCATCACGTTAGCGTTGTAACCACGTGGAATACCTGTATAGTTTTATGGACGACATAGTTTGTATAACATTAATTCAAATAGTATAATATCAGTACTCGTAAATGCGTGCTCCTTATATAAGTCCCGTTATGCAATTTAGGTGTCAAAACGACACATGCAAGTTATTTGTTGTTTACAACCGTTATTCGCTTAATTCTTGTCGTTCAGTTGTTTAATGCAGACATAAGCTATTGATAGAAATGGAAGTGATAAAAATTTTGTTCTTGGGTAATTCCTGACTTGACTTGAAATGACATAAAAATAAAATTTAATCGTGACTGAGGGTAAAACATTTTGACAATAAATTTTAATCATATTATCTTTAAATTCGATAATGTGTATATATGTATCATCCAATTTATCGATATGCCAAAATAAAAAAAAAAGAAGGAAAATAAAATATAACAAATACTGAACCTCACTATTTTTTTGGTTGACTCGATAAAAATGCGAATGTAATATCTTGTTTCGTAGATAAATTCAAATCGTTCTAAAATTTTGAATGTCATTGTCGAAAGTCATCAAAGTTCAACGTATATAAAAAGACTGATGTAATCGAATCGCTAAATATAAGTATTGAAAAATCTAAATTATCGAAATTCCTTTAAGTTTACATGCGATAATTGTAAGTAAATTCGTTATTTCAGGCATTTCATTGTGACGTCAACGACTCTGTGATTGTGGGAACACTGACTGACATTTCATCGAAGGAAAATGTAAGTTTATCACATAAAAAGTTACCATTTGATGTAAGAGATAAATTAAATATGCGCTAAAATGTCGATAAAAGTGAAATTTTCTTTTTTTTGTTTATTTTACTAAAGTTGCAATGATAATTGGATCAATGAAAAATATTGAATTTTTCAAAAGTACAAAGTAAATTACATGATTTCTAATTAATTAATAATGAGTACATGATTGTTCAAAAGTCTTCAAGCTAAATAAGAAAAAAAGCAAAAAAAAAAAAAACAATTTTTTAATTGCACCGTAAATAAATGAAAGAATAATTGTGAAATACAGAAAGGAAATAAAATGAAATTCTTCTTTAATTACAGGATCAACAATTTGGTCGTTTCTTCCAGAGGCTTTTGTGGCTTCGAGAAATCGCTGCAGAACTTGTCCGGTCGAAGAAAACAACAGACACCTCAAATCGGGCACGCAAAGAACACCTTTTAAGAGTCAATAAGCTTCGACTGCCGAGTCTGCTAAGAAACTACAAGACTGATTATTCGGAAAAATCTCCGAAGACGAAAACTACCCTAAGAGATTTTTTTATAACTTGCTACCAACGATCTCGATGTATTACGCGTTTTGTAACTTAAGTTATTTAAGTCTTTAGTATTTGTAACTTAACGAAATTGTGATTGTAATAAAAAGTATGATTATTTATTGATAATTTTTTGAGTTTTCGAATTTTCATTAACAATTTCGTTTAAATGAAATGATATGTGAGTTTTCTTTCTGAGCTTATTTAGAAAAGTCGTTATAAACAATTATTTTTATAAACAATATAAAATATCGATTCATCTGTACATTTAATTTTTTTTTTAACTACAATTGCACATTCCGAAATTTCATTTAATTAGAGCATAATTAAAAATAAATGAGAAAATTAAAATCGATATTGTTCGATACTTAATTATAATTAAACGTGCGTTTGATTTTAGAAAAATATGGCATAGGAAAACCGCAAAATAACCTATGCCAAACACGGCATTATGTCTAATACATTTTTTTTTCTTTAATTTTATTGATTGCCCAGTCTTTACGAGGTCATTTATAAAAATAGCTTCGAGAAACGAATGAAAATTATTATCCGAAAATGTCGTTTCTTTAACATTTTAATTATAACGATTATTGTTTCTGATGTATAAGTAATATAAAAAGTATCGCCGCAGCCACGAATCACACACTCGTGGCTTTTATATCATGTCCGGTCAAATCGACGTAATTTTTTTTTCTTTTTTTTCTTAACGTTTGATAAAATGTCCACATCGCGGCTAAAAGTGTTAAGTATATTACAAGAGAATTTATCGCGTTTAGCGTGGGGTACGCAATGGATAGGTTGGGTCTTTATATTGACAAATGCCGAGAGTTTAGTTTCTACAGGTCAAAGCTACAGATATTATCAGTAACGTAAATCTAAAGCGAGATAATTTCAATTTTACTATTCCTATATACTCGTGGAAGTGACGTGTTCGGTTCTATTCGGTTCACTTCGCCGTTAAGATTTTTTTTTGTTTTTTTCCCAACATTTTTTTCGAGGTTTTTATACGTCCGGGGCGATATATATATGTATAGAGCCAAGTAAAAAATCTGCACGATAAAGTCAGTAACGACATCTGTTTCCTTAATTGAAACGAACTAATAATCGTCTTGTGAAGTTACGAATAATTAGCCAATGCAAGGCGAATCTGCATTTTAATAAAAAAAAAAATGAAAAGAAACTATGTACAATTTGAAAATTTTACCCTACTGTTTTAAACAAACTATGAAAAAAAAACACACAAAATCTGGAAAACCTCCAAGATATTACATGTATGTATGTATAGATACTATTTAAAATAAAACGATGTCTCTCCGGATGAGATACAGATTTATTAAAATAACAAAAACAACAAGCGCAGTTAAATAAGAAGGAAATGTGCAAAGGGACTAAAAAGAGCGCGAAAAACCGCAGAAAAGACAGCATAATGATGACAGTGACAATTCTTTTCCCTGTAAAGGGAGACCAGTTATCGATTTGGAGTACTTATCAAACAGAATCGTGAATGTTGTCAACCTGTATTGAACTAGGAAATATGACCGTAGAAGAAAGTAAAGATCTTCATTCAATATTTTTTCTTTCTTTACTGTTTCTTGCATCAAAGCGATCAGCTGACTGAACATCATTTGACGTTGAAAACCATAGCTTCTATCCTAACCTATCCTTTCTTTTCGCATATATAGCACTATATTATATACCCCATATAGGATACAATACCTTATAGATTGCTTTCCGTTTTGCGACGTTGCAACCCCTAATTATTTGCTTACTTTTGTATGAAATTCAACAACGTATTTACGAGCTTCTATTATAATAATGAAATGGTACATCAAGACAATTGTCGTGTAAAAATGTTTGTTATTATATATGCTATGCTGCACAACAATTTTTCAAATATATCGTGAATCTAGTTTTTTAGATACATTAGAAACATTTACAAAAAGTTGTAATTTCCATATATATATATATAATACATGTAATTTCTCAAAATTCAAACAACGATTACTCGCGAACTATAAATGGTGAACTGATTTGAAATTTTAATATGGTATTTATGATATCTTCAATTATCCATATGCAAAGTTTCAAACATATCGTGAATCAACGCCGTTCTCGATGGAACCACCTTAAAGTGTTTATATTTTGTCATGTCTTTCCTACTTTTCCTTTCTGATCAAACTTTAATGTAATTCCTCGAAACCATTATTTAATCGAACAAAATCAATATTTAATTGAAAATGTAAATCATTTTCATTGGTAGCAAGAGATAGCGGCCATCTTTCTTATCAAATTCTTGTTAAAATACAAATTCACGCTTATAGAATGCTTTGAGTACGATTAAAATGCAAAAAGAAGCGTGAATTTGCACTTTTAAGCGTACCGGTACCCTGGAGAAAATCGAAGCGTATAAAATTATTACATGACACTTATGTTACTTTTAAGTCGCTCTTAACGCCTAATAAAGAGTGCCTCAAGCGTGAATTTGGACACATATTTTTGCCAGGGTACGCTTCCATTTTTGCCAGGGAAATGAAAACAAAAAGGAAGCAAATGAAACAAATGGACCATTTCCTTAATTCATCAGTGTGAATCGTGCTGCAAAGTGCGACTTCTTTAAACGTTACATTATTATTTTATACTTTGTTCACAGCAGATTCCACCAAGCATAAAAAATGGAACCTTTGCAGACGGTGAAGTCTTCACATCATCTCACAATAACCTAAACACAGCAACTGTAAAATTACAAGAACACCTCATAAAACTAGAAACCTGGCTTAAACTCAATAGAATCAGTATAAATACAGACAAATCAACCCATGTAACTTTCACACTCCGTAGATACACCGGATCCCAA